>VZRE01000137.1:23691-62692 GCA_013396775.1 Cephalopterus ornatus | reverse complement strand
CGGCCCCAAGAGGGGGCCCCCCCCCCCGCCCCCCTTTTTTTTTTTTTTTTTTTTTTTTTTATTTTGCTACAGCTGGGTAGGGTTGGATATGCTTTTTTCCTCCCTCCTCTCAGGCTGTGGCCCTCCCGTTACTCAGGGCTGGTTGGGTTATTCTCTGACCCTTCCCGCTGGCGTGAGATATTGGGGCAGTCTACACGACAACAGATATCCGGCGTGAAAATTAGGAGATGACATTTTAATAAATGCTGCTGTCAGTCAGCAGCTCTCAGCCTGGCTGCCTTGCACTCCACTGCTGCCATTCTGCACAGAGCACAGGGCCCTGCTGAGGCTGTGGGGCAGTACAGCCCCTCTACACCTTCAAAGTTCATATGTAACATGGCTACGTGACCTCCCACCCACAACAAAAATGAAAGTTTAAACTTCTGGAAAACTTCCAAACCAATCAGTCCTTAAAGTAGACTGTTTTCTCCCCTACAACCCTGTTCTAGACCCTGCAAGATGTAAATTCCAGTAATACAGAGCTTTTATGATTACAATTACACGCTGCACAAATTCTGATCAGAGGTATTGCTGGTCACAAACCGCTTGACCAAAGTAAACGAAAGCATGGTTATAGCTTTTTACTGTATTTTCCATAGGAACAAGTTGTAAACCACATCCCTCATAGCTTTTACAGTCGTAAATACTTTATGTCCCTGTTGTCAAAGTAAAACAAAAATATCTGACCAAGCAAAATGTGAGAGATGTGCAGGATCTATGCCCAGCAAATGCGAAGCAATGAAAACTGAACTGTTACTGGCTTAGAGATAATCATATTCTCTCAGATTCAGTGACTTTCCCAACTGGCTGACATTCCATGTGGGTGATCATCATGTTGCTTGAAATATTTCAAGGGAAGTTTGGTCCACTGACAGGGTGATATGAGGAGAACAAATCAAAGGTGTGCATACAATGCATTTAAATAGCATTTAAATGCATTTATTTAAATACTTTTTTCATTTCCTCTATATTAGATGAAGAACTGGAGGGTAAGTCACAAAAAAACCATCCTGAATGAACTCTTTCACCTGTTCCTATAGCACTGGCAAGTTGTAGCTCCTTTAATTGTGAGTGGAAATGAAAAAATAATAAATACACAATGTATGGTAAACTATTGTCTTTAGAAATCTCCTAAGTATTCCAACATGGTGATTAATTTGCACTTTTCAATTTTGTGAAGACATGGCAATGCTGGAGAGGAATCTGGGAGAGAAGACTCCGTAGCCTCTCTGCAAACTGAAGTAAAGGGGGGAAGTTGTACAAATTATGCTTAGATTAATGATGGGAGCTGAAGAACAGAGAGATGGGATGGGATAGGATGGGATGGGATGGGATGGGATGGGAGCACAGAGCACTCTGCAGATTTCTTTACAGGATTTGCTGCAATTAGACTTGAACAATACAGGTTTTAATGACTGGAAATAACTAAAATAAGCTATACCATTTTTCTAAGTACACAAATATCCATGATCCACTTGCAGGTGCCTTTCTACTTCAACTGAGGCCAACTTGAGAAATAATTTTGTTTGCCAGGTGTCACACAGCATTTGAGATAAGAAAAACCTGGAATTTTGATAGTCTAGAAGTGAGAGTCAAGTTATGTTTAAGTCTACAAACCATAAATAAATAGAAATGGGACAGTAAGTTTGTTCAATTTGGGCATGCAGATCATTTGTGTTTGGAATGGTACTATTTGGTATGTACATTTATTCCCAACCTGCAGTCTGAACGGCATATGTAAAGTGAACCTATACACATAATTTGGAAATATTGAGTAGATCCATCTTATTTGAGTACCTCTATTAAAACCTAGGAATAATGTATTAATGCAATCCCACACTGTTTCATGGGAGGGCTGTCAGCCCGGCATGGTACACGTGGTACCATCTGTACTACAAAGTATCAAGGCTCTGAAAGAAGCGTTATGTCGCTCAGTAGTAGTGTGGTAGGGATAGGCACAACATAGTGAATGCTAAATTTATAGTGCTGCTTTCTAGACTCGATGCAATTGTTACAGCAAGACTGGGCTTGATCCAAACTAGGAAAGAGAGGGGAGAGTAATATTTTTAAGTAATCTCTGTATTAGTGAGAAAAATGAGGCTTATCCATTTTAATATGTTGGATGGAATAAATTGAAGAGTTTGTTTAGTTGTTTGTTTGTTGTTTGGGGTTTTTTTTCTGATGTACAATAGCACTTTGAGATCTTTGGTATCTTGGTGACAGCAGCTGGATGATTTCAGTCCAGATTTTAGTGAACATAGCACAAAATTCAACACAATTGGAATTGGAATTATAATTCACTATCATTTTTGGGACAAATTTTAAAAGGAAGACCACAGTTTAAAGCAAGTGGCTTTGGAGAATGGTCTATTCTCTCATTCCATCACCTGTCACCCTTAGGGGGACTCTTTTCAAGTCAAAGTCACTGTTGCAGCCTTCAGTGTCACTCCTTCGAGCGAGTAAGACAGTATCTCCAATAATGAAGGCACACAGTTAAAAAAAAAAAAACAACAACTCATAAAAGGGTTTTTCAACAAAGACTTTAATCTTTGTTCTTAATTCTTTATTAATATCATCATGTGTAACTGACACCAGAGTTACAGACACTTAGATATGTCCTTCCGTGTTCACCATATAAAACTTGCTATAGATTCAACTTGCAGGTAAGAGTTGAGGGATATTTTCACTGAGCCTTTTAGCTTATATAGAAGTGGCATTGGTCTGTTCCCCACATCCCACTTTATTCAGATATGCAAGGCCCTTCAAAATCTCCTTCGGTAAGAACAGACATTCTACTCTCCGTTACATACTCTGTGTTACACCAAACTGTATTTCCCTGCTGTAAGTCAGGGAAAATTTTAAATCCAAAGCTGGTGTGACCATCTCAAGAGAAATGTTATTTAATTTAGTCTGAAGCGAAGAAATAAAATGGAAGATGCTACAGGTATTATATGATATAATAAATACCTAAATATGAAACAAAGAATAATATTTTGTTCCTCTAACAGGTTGAGAGCAAGTGTAAACTGGAAATAATTTCATGGATTTGCATGTGTTTTCTGGTTGAGGATGCTACAAGCTATTAAGAAATACCGTATTTCCCTTTTGTGTTCAGATTCTAAATTAATTTCACTATTATTAGTTTTGTCTTTATTATTAAGAGGAAAGATTAATTTAATAAATAATAGGTTATGTTCTGCCTTCTCAATTTTAAATATATTTTGAAAGATTATATGATTCAATTTAATTTTCTTAGAGAGGTGATTTGTATAGTCATAAATAGCTAATTAATAATGCAGCACCAGTAGGTGGTGTTCAAGAATATATACCGTAACTGAGGGGTAGGGGTGAGTAATAATTGAAAAATTTCAGAAAAAAAATTGATTTTCTTTTGAGAATTTGATTTTTCATTAGAAAATAATTTCACCTTCCAAATTCAATCAAACTTTTGATTGGCTGGAAATTTTCAGATTTAAAAAGGTCAGTGATTTGCTTGCTTGTTTGTTTTCATTCTTTGTATGGCTTCTTCAGCAAAGGTTTTAACAAGTACTTTTAAATTCTGCTACTAGCCTTAAAGATGTTAATGTTGTTATTCAGTCACAATAATTGGGCTACAAGCAGTGAATTTTATGCACTAGGTGACACTAAGAGTGTGGGCAGAAGGGGTCTGAATTACACATCAGGCATGTGCAGCATCCTACCTCAGACAGTGGCCTTTGAAGACTCCTGAGGAAGGTGCAGAAAACCCAGAATATGACTATTTTTGACAATCTGACTTCATAAAATCTCACCTAGTCTCCAGTATGCAGAGATCTATTTAAGTCTTCAAATAAGTTGACGTTCCCCTGCAGTACTCATTTAGCTAGTTTAATTCCATACATTCTTGTTTTCCACAGAAGCACCTAACTGTTTTCAATCTTACTTTTTTTCCTATCTCAACATTATCAAATAATGAGTCCCACAGCATAAATACCGAGTAAAACTGATGGTATCACTTCTGTTAAATTTGCTGCCTTTTGATGTAATGATGTGTCACCATGTTCTTCTGCTGAGACAGAGAGAAGTGAGATTCTGGGTTACTTCTAGTAATTATGTCAAATAGTTTTGTCGTGCCTCTGTTTAATATCCTTTTAAGATATCTAAGTCTGTTTCCACAAAAACATGCTTCTATAATTCTTGTCACTTCTCTCTTCAACACTCCCTAGTTTTCTGATATCTTTCTAAGATGTAGAAACCAGTACTGCACACAGCAGTTCAGATGTGGCTGCAGCACTGATTTATGTAACATTGTTTTTCATTATCATCTCAGTCCTGTTCTTGATTAATTTTAATATCTTGCTTCTTCTGCGAGCTGCTACACTGAACAGAGGTCTTCAGTTAGCTGTCTTTGTCTATTCTTTTTATCAGTCTCCTGTGAGAAACTTTGTCAAACAAGTTTAAATAAATTATGTCTAGTGGTTCTCCTTTGACCACTATGGCAGTTTACCGATGTGTTAAAAACATTCTAACCGATGAGTGAGGTGTCATCTTCCTTTGTACAGATCTATAATCTCATGGTCTTCTGAGTGTTTGATTTTCTTATTTTTAATTTGCCAGGTACAGATTTAAGATTTATGAATATTTAATTCCCTGAATCATCCTAAACTCTTTTTACGATATATGTGAAACATTTGCTACTCTCTTACCTTCCAGTAAAGGAGTTGTTTTTTAATTAGAGATTGCATAGCTCAACTACTCCTTGTTCAGGATTTTTAGTCTTGGTGGCTTCCTGCTTTTCAAATGATTGATTTGTTCCAGCACCTCTTCATCTGATAGTACCTAATTTTTATTACCCAGGAGTAGATATCTTCCTAACATCTTCTATTGTAAAGACTGATGCAAATAATTCTTCTGTGTTCCTAGCAACATCCTTCTCTTCTTTAATT
Source organism: Cephalopterus ornatus (assembly GCA_013396775.1). Lineage (NCBI taxonomy): Eukaryota > Metazoa > Chordata > Aves > Passeriformes > Cotingidae > Cephalopterus > Cephalopterus ornatus. Next base: position 57,728 of record VZRE01000137.1, on the reverse strand, counting down.
GCTGTCTTTATTCTGTGAAGTTCCCAGAAGACACAGTAACTCTTAAAAGTTTCTTGCTTTTGATATATTTAAGGGGGTTCTTTTAATTTATTTTTATGTTTATATTTTCTATGCTTTGTAGCAGTTACCTTTGCTATTCATTTTTCCCTATCTCTCTTTACTGTTATAATCTGTGATCATTTCCATCTTTTTCTGAAAGCTGCCTTTTCAGATTTTGACAATTCCCTGCTTAGCTCAAGCAGCATCTCAAATCCTTTCATTTCACTTCACTGGTTTGCAACTTACCTTCCTTCTTTATCTCCTCCCCTCCCCATATGTGCATTTATCAGTGGAAATCATCTCGGTTTTGGGAGCAACACGAATACCACATCTAACAATAGAGCTGATTTTTTTAATTAACATTCATTCTGTTGGAGATCTCTGTCCTAATGTTAGTGTTGTAACACTTTTTATATATCTTGTTTCTTTTTAGATGCATTTAACCTCATTATTTTGTGACCACTTTACATTTTATTTTGGATATCCATAATCCTTGACTTCTTTCTGCTTATTGTTATTGAAGTCTAAAAGTATGTCTAAACTCTGTTTTACTGAGGGTCTCCACCTTATCAAGCTGAGCTGGTTGATTTAAGGCAGTCTTATGTCTTCCAAGGTGATACTCATTTCTCAAAATAGAAACTATATTTGTAGACTTTGCCTGATTTGTTTCTAATTGGGGAGTATAACATTTATTATTATCCTATTTAGTTACATTTTCTTGCTTTTTATCATTTTTAATGCTGCAATCTTAGTATCCTAGTTATGACCTGTAGTCTTTGACACATGTCCTCCTGTGCCCTGAGCTTCCATTCTGAAGAACAGACCTCTTCACTTAAGGTTTTTTTCACACCACAATTTATTGAATCTTTTATGTATGGAGCAAAATTCCTCACAGAACTGGTTCATTCTGTTATTCTGGGATAGTTTACAACAAGGAACTGTTGTTTTTTTTAGAAATTGTTAAGTATTTATCCAGTAATTTTCCTATGTTACTACACTTCCATTGTGACAATAACATAAAGCCACCTTCTATGGGAAAGCCGTTTGTTTTGCTTATTTTGCTTTTAAGTTGTAATTTCCCAGAAATAATTGAAGTTCTTTATTTTGACCAGATGTCATTCTATGGCACATTTCCTGGATTTGTGCTTCTTCGGTTGCATTTTAAATGGATACTCAGAAGTATTTGTATTACCAGTTACAGTCGTAGTTTTCTTGGTGTTCTTTGGCTCTGTTTATTAGATGATCAGAAAATTTTTTCTAGTCTTTCAATCTATGAAATCAGTATTTGCAATACTTTATATCTTGCACATATAACGGTTATCATTTGAAAACAAACTTGTCACTATTTCATGTATGCATGTAGTCTGGTGGTGAGACTCTAACTAGTTGTACTATTGTATGACTGTAAAGCTAGGAGAAACTCGTTGCAGTCCCTACATGAGGGCTATATTGTAAACTTTACAAAATTAGTTGGGAAATATTTGTGCAAAGATCAAAATAAAAAATAAAGCCTCTGTTTTCATGTTAATTATCTAAATGCACTGAAATCCTCTTTATACTGGAAGGAGTACAAATATTTTAAAAATGCCCTTTCATCTGTGATCTTATTAATCTACTCTAGAATATTGCCTAGTCATTAATCAAATTGAACTGTGATAAATACAAAAAAAAAATCCCAAAACAAAAACCCTGTGTCTTTTTGACTTGCTCTACTAAAAGGAAAGAAATTCAGAGTTAATACTGAATACTTCTTTAATAACCTTCATTTTCCTTATGTAGGCTGGGGAAGAGTGATTTTGTGTACTTGGTGTGTAGTTAAGATCACTAATCACAGAGTGCAGTGTTGAAAGATGCTGTTTTGTGTTGAGTTTTTCCTTCCATTAGCGAAAAAGAAGGAGTGATAATCACGTTTAGAATTTAACTTTCTTCTGTAAGAGTTCAGAGTTTAAAATTGTGGTGGTTTAACCCCAGCTGGCAACTAAGCCCCACACAGCCGCTCACTCACTCCTTCCTCACCCATACTGGGGGAAGAATTAGAAGAGTAAAAGTGAGAAAGCTCATGGGTTGAGATAAAGACTATTTAATAGATAAAGTAAAAACTGCACAAACAAGGAAAGTGAAAGCAGGAATTCATTCACTACTTCCCATGGGCAGGCAGGTGTTCAGCCATGCCCAGGAAAGCAGGGCTCCATAGGTGTAATGATTGCTTGAAAAGATAAACGCCATCACTCCAAATGTTCCCCCCTCCTTCTTCTTCCCCCAGCTTTATATACTGAGCATGATGCTATATGGTATGGAATGTCCCTTTGATCAGCTGGGGTCAGCTGCCCCAGCATTGTCCCCTCAACTTCGTGTGCACCTCCAGCCTCCTCGCTGCTAGTGTGGGGTGAGGAGAGTTTGAAACCTGCAGTTTCTCCTTCTCATAACTCGCTAAGCCAGCAAAAAAGGATAGCAGCATTTGGTTAGGGCTAACAACATTTTTTTTTAATTCTCTTAGGCCTCATTCAGGGACTCAGTGCACAATGTCTATTCGGCATGAAATACAGAAAGAATTTTATAAACTAGGATCAGAATTGAAGTGACTCTTTACTCTCTTATGTCCTTGGTTCTAGTAAGGGGAAGTAAAAAGGGTATGGCATTAATGCTTTACTGCTGCTGACAAAATACTTTCTTTTTAAAAGAAAGTTTCTATGAACCTGATTTGATGGGAGGATTCTGAACTGTGTATCCTGAGCATCAGGAAGTGGTAGTTTGAAATTAATTTTTGGAAAGTTTCAGGAAGGTCTCTTGCAGCAGTATCCCAAGTTATCTGGGGCTTTAGCGTGTCACCGACTAAGCAGGATGACTTTCTGAGGCACAGAACTCTTCCCAAGGACCATAATGTAAGGAAAAGCTTCATCATAGCTCAGACTTCCAGATCCTATGGTAAGGAATAAGAGTTGAAGTCTCACCATAGTTCTCCCCGCATGCTTATTTGATCCAAATGCACACATTTTTATGAAAAATAAATTAATAAGCTGAATATTTAAGGAAGGTATTTTCTCAAATACACAATATTTCCATGAAAAGGCCATTCAAGGTTTGGCTGTGTCAACCAGGAAGCTTCACCCTGGGAAGGAAAAAAAGGACACTTTGTGAGCCTACTACAGACCCAAAGGTGTCAAGGAAAGACAGACTGGAGACTGATTATTCACTGTCTAGTAGCAGGCATCATAAAAAAGTGGAAGGAGTCATGCTCAAAACAGAAAAGGTGATTGTCGTGCAACAGGTAACTGACCTTTGAAACTTCTTGCCAAAGGATGTTATAGATAATAAATATATATATATAAATAAATAAAATACAAATTTTTATAGACTCAGGGTCAGACTGGACAAGCATATGAAAGAGAAATCCAATGATGCTGGTGGTGATGGGGTTGTCAATAAGTGTGCAAAGTCATATATGCTTCAGGAATTTCCCTCAGCTGAAAATAATTGTGGATTGGGAATGTATTAGGGAAGAAATGTGTTCCTCCTTCAGGATTTACTTGCAGTCACTTCTAAAACAGAATATGGAGCTGGGTAAAACTTTAGTTTGGTCCAGTATGACTGTTTTCATCTCCACGCTTTTTGGATATTTTAAGATTGATGGAGAGGTAGATTTTCAGAGGTGCAGATCATGGAATCAGTTGGAACTTGGAATTAAACACTTGACATTAATGTTCAGAATGTCAAGACATCAGTATTTCAGTTTTAAAATGTTGACTGAGTGTCTATAATTGCTGAAGTGAGTGCTCACATTTAAAAATTTGAGGATATAGTCAAGACTTAGATCAAATTGAGACCAGGGAAGAAATTCTCAATTTATTTTTTCTCTATCTGACCGCTATTAGTTTTGTAAATGTAATAATGAAATGTGAACACAACATATATTTAGCATTATCTATATTTCCTCCCCTGTTTTAAAAGAGGATGAAGCTATGTCCTGTTCTAAAATTGTTTGGTATCTAAAATCTGATTGAACATGGCAAGGGTTATCTTCAGCTAAATAAATGTTTTAAAATTTGGAATAAATGTATATAGGTCAGAGTGATATACTTTATAGTTTTGGAAGAGGTTACTTGAAAGAAGAAAAAAATACACTCTCTTGACCAAATCACTTCCTTGGCTGCATGGTGGGCATCCAGAGTACATTGCTTTGTTGAAACAATTTGTTTATAAGTTTATTTATATGTCAGACACACTTTTGACATCATGTTATAAAAATTATTATAATATCTGAAAAAGGGAAAACATCACACAATAATAGCCAAAGGCATGAAAGTCAGAGCTGCTTACTGACAGGGCTAGGACTTCTCATTTGACTGTCAATAAGGGGTGCATAGTCCACAGTTCTACAAAGAGGTGCTGTGAAGCTCAATTACTCGGGGAAAACAGATGTGAATGTATCATTCAAAGTTTAAGAAATGTAGATTTTGGGGTGTGTTGAAATATGTGTTTCAGGTCACTGTATTAGTCTTCCAGGATGGACTTTTTGAGAAATAGCTGGGTTTACTTAATATTCTAATGAAATGTAAAACCTGAGTTAGAGACTTGTATGCTGGCAGTAGCTCAGCTCGTATCAACGGCCTTGTATCAGTGTAAAACATATGTGAGAATAGAATCATGCCCTTGATATGTACTGTGTGCTCAAACTGAAGAGCGAGAGGAGAGGAACACATTTATATTACCAAAGGGCAAAATATTTTATGAAAATGTGAGGTATTAATGTGGAGAGCTGCAGGTGGCTGTCATCATTCTGAAGAGACACATTTTGACTACACTATCCAAAATATGAGAGATTGCAAGAAAAGGAGTTCCCAAGTTGTCAGGCACAAGAAAAGAGTATTAGGAGGATGGGGGGTTTTATTGTTGTTTTGGGGTTTTTTAAAGATGAAAAATTATGTTTGGGTGAGTGGAACGAAATTGCAGAGATGCACTAATTTAGATAGCTATCTACCACTGGATCAGAAAAGGACAATAAATAAAGGGAATTAACCCCAACATAGTATATAGAAACTACACTAAATGTATTATATCTACTGCTAGGAGTCATAGGTTTTTGTGTTTCATAAATTCTGGCAACGTTCTTGGTCTTCTCCTGCCAATAATGGCTGATTGCACTGAAATATTTTTTCTCCTCTATTTCTCCCTTTCTTTCTCCCTTTCACCTTTCTTCCTTCCTTCCTGTATGCACACTTGAATCTCTTATTTCACCATTGTTAATCAGTGAATCCTAGACCTTTTACTGAAGTTATATAGCTAAAAATTGCTGGTGAATGACTTATTGTTCTGTCCTCAATGAACATTGCTGACTGTTGTCACAGTAAATGTAAGTGGTGTCACTGAAGTCAGCAGATCTATGCTGAATTAATCAGTATGGATTCTGGTCCTAAGAGTCATAATTGATAAAGTTGTATGTCTGCTTGCAACAAATTCCAGAATGGATGGCTCATTTATAGGTTCCTTCAAACTGACTTAACTGTACATTTTGTTTGTTTTAAAGCGTGTCAGATTCAAACAGAACAACTCAGATTCAAAATTTACTCGGTCTTGCTCTCTATGACACGATAGCTTACCAGGGTTAGAATTTAAATCTAATGAAATTTTGAATTTCCAGTATATATTATCAATCAGATATCTGATTGATTATCTGATCTCCTATCTCAGATTTTCCAGTGAACCCTGTAGCACAACGTGACTTTTTTCACTGGCAACTGCATCTTATTTATTGATTTAAATGCCTGGATGCACACATATGATTTCCTAATACAGGTGTGTCTGTGGGAAGAGTATAAGATTCTTGAATCTGCCTGAACATTTTTTAGCTCTTACAAGCTAATATCTTAGCTACTTCTGAATACATGGACTTTTGTGCATATGGAAGTAAACATTCATATATGTATATGAATGCGTATGATGCCTGTACGTCATGTATAAATACATGTAGGCAAGTGGATCCTTGCTTTCTATGTCAGGAAAAAACTTGGGTTATGAACATCTGTATCTCACGAGAACATGAAATCAGAGGCGGTACACTGATATAAAAAACCCCCTATTTATAATATTATTCTTCATAAACTTTGTTTTTATTTATTAGTATAGGATTTTTGTCTGTGCTTTATTTTTTGTGTATCATACCAGGCTTTTAAAAATAAGTAGGTTACCATGCAAAAAGGAAGCCAACAAATGTAGTTTCAAACACTACACAGTCTTGTATGTTCAAAAGTGGCACAGAGTTGAAAAAAATCAGTAGCCTGTTTCCAGTAAAATCCTTAGATAGGATAATATTTCTATTTTATACCTATTTTAAATATGTGAAAGAGACTGAGAAATATTTAAAGATGAAACTACTAAAACATGATATTCAAATATACTGACAAGAAGCTGTTCTAATCTCTTCTTTCTTTTATATGCCTCTACTGGCTTCTTCTCTCAGTATATTTCATACAATCCTTTCATCCCATTTACAGAGCCTTGCCTAATCTTTTCTCTTATAAAGTTCTTTCACTCATTTTTCACTCTCAACCATGTATTTCTTCTCTTCCATGTATTCAGTATTTCTTTTCATGCTTCTCTTCCTCCGGTGCTACTGGCTTCTCAGAAGCATCTATATTGTTAGAATATCTTCCATATTCTAATTTTGCACTCTATTATTGCTCTCTGAATTCTATTCCCACAGTATTGTTTCAGCTTTGGGGAAATACGGATAAAAGATGTTTATTTAAACAGCAACTTTCTTAAGTTACCTGAAGACATCTGACAGTGAAGAACAAGGTTCCTTCCTTGACTGTTTCTACAAGATGTGAGTATTTCTCACTCCCTTTCTCCCAGCATTCCTCAGAAAACCAGCCCATCAATGGGATATATATTGGAATTAATCTACCCAATTTTGGACAGATTGCTAAAATGTAGACAGATGGAAGACGTCTTAAGTGTAGATGTCCCTATCTGGGCTGCTGACTCTCCTGGTACGATCAAAAAATAGAAACAGATGATTCTATAATATTTTTCATTTAGTCTTGCTGTGGATCTCAGAAGTAAGTTATATGATTCACATGCCAATAGTTGCTCTTTTCTCTGTTTAGATGTAAATGTCTGAAATGAAGTGAAATGAATCTTGTTTCTGCTGTCCCTTACAGTAGATAGTGGGTGCTAAAAGTAATTCTCTGTTTGACTCCCCAGTTTCTTTGGGTATCCTCTTCCTTATGTCTCTTTTTGTCTATAATTTGAAAGGAAGTCAGATCTCTTATAAAATTTCTCTGCTAAAGACCTGACATTTGTAACAAAATATATTTAAGTTGTGCCTTTGAACCTATTGAAGAAGGTCTCTGATGCGAGATCCAGTCCTGACAGTCTGAGAGGAAAACTCCTACCAGGTCCTAGTAAGCCATCAGAAAAATGTCCACATCTGTCTCCATATCTTATCCTGCCGCATGCTTCATGCCTGACAGAAACCCCGGGGAGTGCTGAAGCTCAGGCAGGATCTCTGTGTTGCTGCAGTGCTTGCAGCCCCCTTCCTCCATTGCCTTGCTGGCTGAAAACCACCACCTAGGCCCTGTATGCAGCTGCTGCCAGCCACAGGCTTGGCACAGTATAGGCAAGCTCAGCCTGTGCTTTGGTATTCTCCATGGCTGGAAACAATCTGCCACTGTAGCCCTGCCCATAAATCACCAAAAATGAAAAGTATGAATGACTGACCATTGATCACATGCCTGTGAAGAGGATTTCTTATGATTTGAGGTGAGACTTTACAAACATTCCTGGATTCAGGGGGTATGTGGCACACCTCAAGTCAGGAAACCACATACCTTGTTCATGTGAAGTGTTCTGATACCTACCCTCCCAAATGTTGGTGGAGAGGGACGTCCAGGAGTCAATGTCTGTTTTTTTCCTGCTGGTCTATTAAAAAACTTTGATGATATTCTGGATTCAGTCTCTTCTCTCTGCTTGTCTTCATTAATGCAGCACTCTTCTATCTTCCCTTTCTTTGAGTTACTGTCTTCCAACATGTCTTAACAAGTTTCTTTTAAGCTATGAACCCTTTGAGACCCGGGACATGTCTTGTTAAAATTTGAGAAGTGGTGTAGAAGTAATTTTTACCATACTAGAATAAAATTTTAAAAAAATCATGAGATGTAATAAAACTCTGCATTCACATACATGATCACAGTTGGAAATGTCCCTTTGAGAGCAGAACAAACTGATACTTGCAGAATAACGGGCACAGTCTGCAAAGGTCTGGCCAGCTAACTACACAGGTTATAACTAGTAATATTCCTCATACTTTACATGTAACATATAGAAAGGAGAAATTTCACCTAATTTTTTAGTAATTTTTCTAAATTTAGTAATTTAGAAATTTCACGTAATTTTTTGGGGGTTGGTTTCGTTTTTTTTGTGAGTTTTTTTGTTGTTGGTTGGTTGGTTGGTTTTGTTTGTTTGCTTTTTGGTTTTGTATTTTTGTGGGTTTGTTGGGTTTTTGTTTTTTTGGGGTTTTTTTTGTTGGGTTTTTTTGTTTAAAGGTTTGGTTTGTGATGCAATAAGGAGTACTGGTATAAATGGTGTATTGATTAATTAACACTTTGTGATTTGAAGTTTGCACATTTTTCTTCAATCTGATCTTTATTCTACAAAAGTACATTGAGCAATTAACTTTAATATAGTAACTGCTACTAAGCACTTAGAAATAAGAATGTAGGTGGTGTGTCTTGTGAGGTGCCAACTGGCGTTAATTATGAGGTTGAACTTTTGCACTAAAGTCCTTCTACCTCTGTAGTTTTAATATAGAAGCCATGTCTCTTAAGAAAACATATTTTTTAAAATGTTCATAGATATTTTTCTTCCTGTTGTATTTTTGGACGCAGGATGTTAATTAGAAAACTTTAAAGTTGTACTTGTTGCAAAGAAAAAGGAATAGAGGTGTTTCATATATAACAAATCTCAACCGTTTCTTTAGGCTCAAAAAATAATTGTAAAGCTCAGTTATTAATCACATGCATTTATTAACAATAAAATTGCTAATATTTCTATTATTCAGCCATTTGATGAAGCAGATGAGCAATGAGGCACTCATGCATCTCGTTGCTTTTACAGAATGTCATAGTGTACTGCAGTACGCTTCAGTTCAATTTTCATGAAGTATTTATTTTTGCCAGACTACATTTTAATACACTTATCATAAAACCATAGAATAGTTAAGGTTTTAAGGGACCTTAAAGATCATCTAGTTCCAACCCCTCTACCACAGGTATGGAACCTTCCATTAGACCAGTTTACACACAGCCCCATCCAGCCTGGCCTTGAACACTTCCCCACATGGGTAGTCCACAACTTCTCTAGTAAACTGGTTCTAGTGCCTCACCACCCTGAGTAAAGACTTTCTTTCTAATACCTAATCTAAAACTATCTTCATTCAGCTTAAGGCCATTACCCCTTGTCCTATCACTACATGTCCTTATGAAAAGTTCCTCTGCAACTCTCTTGTAAGCCCCCTTTAGGTATTGAAAGGCTGTTCTAAGGTTTCCCCAGAGTCTTTCCTCCAGGCTGAACAACCCCAACTCTCTCAGTCTTTCTTCATAGAAAAGATGTTCCAGCTCTGTCATCAAATTAGTGGCTCTCCTCTGGATTCTTTTCAACAGGTTAACATCTTTCTCATATTTGTCACATTAAAGGAAAGCATTTTCCCCAGTTTTATATTATCTTATTGTTTTGCAAGTTGAAACACTTGCTCACTTGCTATTTATTCCAGCTGGTTGGTAGTAAGGTAAACATAAATGTAAAATCTGAGAGTTTGGAATAAAGAGATGGCGGTGGAACATACACAGTTTTTATATGTTTCCTGACAAGTCAGATGGAGAAATAAGTGAAGAGAGAAATGGTCATGATTGCCTGAAATGGGAAGGAAAATAGAGTAGTTAAACAATATTTCACCTAAGATTTGGTTTTTTCCCAATAACATTTTGCCATGGAGAAGAGAACACTGTACATTCAGCTCATACCACAAAATTCAATGGTATTGTCCTTCACTGGTTGATTGGACAGTTGCTGCTTGACTAAGCCATTTGTTTGTCAGTGGACAAACAAATTGTTGGCCATTGGATTAATGGAGTAAAAGACATACAAGGCACAACAGCACAGGTGCCTTTAAGCAGAAATAAAAGTAAGAAAATTGCTAAATACAGGAAAAGAACTTTAAGCACAAGGGAAGGACTTTTTTGTTTGTTTGTGTTTCTTTCCTTAAAGAAAGTAGGCCGCCCTGTGTGGTTTTCTTTTTGTGTAAAAACCTGAATGGACAAATCTTGCTTTGATTTGCAGCATTACCTTGAGGAGCAGATTGGTTATGACATTCTCTGGTTGATTCTCTGCAAGTGTAGGGCCATATGCTATGGCTACAAATTAATTCAAGGGATTTCTAGCAAGAAACCTGTCGCTTGATTATGTTGACTTTCTTCCAATCTTCATCTTTCCTGCTGAGTCAGCAGTCAGTGCTCACTTAGGAGCTGAACCTGGGTGAGTTGATAGAGTCCTCTGCATGATGCCTTGAGCAGCTGCTGTGAAGCACAGGGCACTGAGGGGCTGGAGACTAGGTCCCAGTAGCTCTTTGTCAGTTCTTTGGCCATGAAGTCCATGAGTGAAAGCAGTGAAGGTATTTCACTGTACTATATTTCAAATCCCATGAAAAAAAAGTGTACAGATTACTGTCTCCTAAACTGACACAATGAAGGAATGTCTTCATTCAAATCTTTTGAATGAAGAATCTACATACCTAGAACCGTATGTGCACACATTTCATTCACATGACCCCAAAGAGAACTTTCTTCCTCATCATTCTTTCCTCTGCAAGGTGTGTGATGTCTCTTGGAGTCTGTAGATTGAGCAGCTTTCTAGTCTTGACTCAAAGGAGACAGTGAAGGACATTATGGTGTGTCTTAGTCATCAAACATGGGAGAGTGGAACCTGAAATGCTGTGTTCAAGAGTTCAGCTGAGATGAATCTACAGTCTGTACATCACCACCAACAGGCCTTTGGAAGACAGTGGGAAGGGGCAGGCAAATGTCACCATTCCAGGTTTCTTCTTCCATTTCCAAATTGCTTCAAAGATGCTAGTACAAAATTAAATAGTGTCTCCCCTGCAGTGATACAGGGTAGACCTGTCAGATATATCCCAGAATAGGTTTTTACAGGCATACTGTGAGAGCTTGTGGGAGTGGTGGGATGTCTGAAGACTCCTTGTTTGCTATACTGTGTGTATGTGCCTGGGATATGCTTGTACGATTATGAAGGCCTGAAGAGAACACACCTTATGAGGTTGATTTTTGGGAGTGGCTGAAGCATGCTATAGTCACAGACAACCCAAGTAATGTACTGTTCTGTATAAAAACCTCTAATCAGGGATTATACAGGGATAGGGATAATACACAATGGGCTGGGTTGCTTGACTAATGAATGCATGTGCACTCTTTCTCTGAGAGAACTCCCATTCTAACTGAATTGAGCACTTTTTCCTTATTTTTCAGTATGTGGCATATCTCTACCACTGCAACATAAGACGTGTCACTTCGTTCTCTGGGTTTTTTGTGTATTATGATCATCTCTTTCATAAGAATGAAGGATGGGGAGTGGAAGCAATTTCCTAAAGTTTGATTTCATGAGGGAGCAAACGTCCAGACACTGTGAATGAAGCAGACTTGCATTATTTTATTCCCCCCTCCCCTTTTTATCGTATCTAGTTTATTTTTAAATAGTTTATTTTTAAATAGTTTTTTCTCTTTTTTCCATTTCACTCTTCTCTTATGTAATGTGTTTATGATGCCACATTGATTCATACCTTTTTCAACTGTAGATTTGAAATGTTTCAAAAGATGTCACAGTAACTTTATTCTAGAGACACCAAGATGTTAAATTACTTTGCCAAGGTAACTAAGGAGGGAACAATAATAAAAATGAGGACTGAAAACCTTTTCCTTCATCTATTCTTCAATGACAACCTGTGGTGCTCTTAGTGCATCCCCATGACACTGGATGCAGAAAAGCTGGGATGTATTCAGAGAAGACATTGAATAAAACTAAAATCTTCTGTAATAGAAAGGAAATGAATGCCTTGACCTCTTTTTACATTTATGCACATTTAATTTTATTCATAGGAGAAATTTCTCAGAACTCAATTCATTTGGTGCATAAAGTTAAACAGAGATTTAAGCGCCTTCAGGACGCAAACATTGCGGATAACATTATCAGGGTTATTTTCTGTTTTCTTTCTGAGCCCATACTCTTGACATTTGACTTTTATTTCCTTTTCTTTTTTTTTTTTTGTTTTGTTTTGTTTTTTGTTAATTGGCTGTCCTTCATAAAGAACTGTTATAAGATGGCTAGTCCTATGAAAGTCCATGAATATGGGAAAGTTACAGCTTACCATTAAAACAAACAGCCTTTGCTGCCTTCTATATAAAGAATAAGTCTTAGTTTAAGCACATAAATACTCAGCTTTTTTACAGGGCTCTCACTCATGTCTTTTTCCTAATTTGTATATTTTTACTACTTTAATATATTTTGCAAGCCATTTTTCAAGGTAAAAATTGGTATAACTAAATTTACCTTTGAAAAGATTAAATGTAAGTGGTTTAAAATGGTTATTTTTTAGGGAACGCCATCTGGTACATGGTTATTAAAAAAGCCCATGAAAATATTGCATGACAAAATTCATATGCAATTAAATTAACATAAAAACCTAAATTAACAAGTCAGTTCAAAATGCTGATTATGATTAATTTTGTCTGTAAGTTTGCATAATTTTGAATCTCTGTTATGACCCCTGGTGAGATGTAGAAGGGATTTTTGTAGGACACACAATATAGCAGTATTTGAGGGGATTAGTAGTACTAGAGGGGATAAGAACCAATAGAAGTCACTCAGCATTTTGTCTATCAGGTTACCCTATTAATAAATATCTATAATAATGAAAGATTTGCAAAATTGGATTTTTGAGGAAGTTAAGTGGGATTTTTATAAGCTCACTTTTTATGAGTGACTTAGAAGTACAGCGAAAGTTATGACAGATATGAAATTACTGTTCATTAATGTATTAATACTGATGAAAATTCTTGGACATTGCATTTTTGGTGACATTTCATATTATTTTTGCACTATTTGATCAGGTTGCCTTGGTCACTGAAATCCCATTGCTTTATGTCTGTGGTGAGTTATGAACAGTCCCTGTAGTATTAGACTGATTAACTTAATAGGAAGTTATGTGCAAAATAAGCAAAAATAAATAAATAACTAAACAAAGTGCACAATCCATCCCTGTCAGCATTCCCAAGACATTAAGTGAAGGACAGTATTGCAATTTCTTAGTGTCAGCAATTCTGGTTTTTTTGACAAGGTGCAAACTTTGGTTTGACAGAGATAGTCTTCAAAGCGCTACAACTGTTAGCAAATACCTTTATATGTTTTGATTTCTAGGAAATCGAAGGTCAGTTGTTACAAACTGCTTAGGGAGACAGGCTGACAGGAAGATAAAGAGAGAATGCTCCAGGAGCTGAAAGATGGAGGCCTTCATATGTTCTGAGAGCAGCGTGTTCTGGTAGAGAGGCTAAAGGTGTGTGCAATGAGACGGGGCTGCTAAGGCAATGTTCATGAAACTACTGAAATTCTTTCTTCATGTATGCCAGCCTAATCCCTCCTTGTAGCACAGACATTGTTCAGTGGTTCAGCATTTGGGGATGTCCTGTAGAAGTAAATATCAATGTGATCCTGTATATGTAAAACCTTGAAAAATGTCTGTTAATAGTTTCAAGACAGCTTTTAATAAGAGGGGAAATATTTGATGTGTTCAGAAAAGATGACAATGAAACCAGGATAATAAATAGTGCTAGCAATTGGGTGAACAAAGAGGGTGGGAATGACCCTGCAAGACTCCAGGCAAAATTGGGTGTCTGGTGTCACAGGAACACCCACATTCATTTTTTGACCCTATCTCCCTTAGATACAGGTCCTAGTGCGGAATGTCTCCCTTCCTTGGTCTCCTTTTTTCAGTTAATTCACGCTACAGCCTAGTTAACTAGTTTGGATCAACATTTTAGATGGCTGAAATGAGGCAAGATAAGCCATGTCTAAAGTTCATCAGTTCTCTTTCCACAGTCTTCTCCCCTCTCCACTCTGTTTTTCTATCTATGTATATAGAATGTCTACATAGACTTAAAGTGTAGACTTCAGTCCACATGGGTGTGTGTGTGTTTATGAACACATATAAAGCACATTTGTCTGTCAGATTTTTCAAGGATGTGATTCTGACTTTATAAAACAACTCTTACACTCTTATACATGGTATATGTCATCTGGGGATGTGAGAACTTGAAAAGTAAGGTATCACCTCTATCCTTTTCCAAACAATTTAAGAATTTGTCAGCAAATGTTTTAGCATTTCCTCAAATAGCAGCCTTCTCTCTCTCGGATCAATGGTTAACTGCTACTCACTGCTATAATAAAAATCTGCTGCCTATCCACAAAGTGTTGCAAGTGTTGAGATCACATAAAGACCAAAAGATCACATCAATACATAAAGAGTTTGCTGGATCTCTAATTAGCTGAGTATTTTAAACACTGTATTTTCCCCACAGCCCAGCTCACAGGTAAAAATATACAGCCTAAATTAAATATGCAGGTTAAATACATGGGTAAAAAAATATTTACAGCTCACAGGTAAAAATAAAACTCTTTCCCTTGCTTTTATTTTAACTGTCTTAGAGTGGAGACAGGGCTAGGGTTACGTAACCATTTTTGAGGAGGTGAGCACTATTTTTAGGATATCCTGATGGCTGCATTGTCATGATGATTACACAGATGTTTAAGATCAGCAGTGAGGCCTCCTACTTACCACATGGAAGACATTGTTTACATAATTAAAATGAGCAATACGTTATCTAAGATTGCATAGCCCATCCTCTGTAATTTAGTCTCATAAATCAAAGAAGGAATAGTGTTATGGTATAGTTACTCTCTCTGGAAAACAACAACACAACAACAACAAACAAGCAAACAAAAAATGGTGCTCTGATCCATTATTTGTTTGGGATATTTTTATAGCAATTTTGGCAGGGTTTAATTAAATTGTGCATTGTCTTCAGGGCTTGAAGTTAAAAAAAAGAGCAGGTATGGCTCCAAGCTCAACAGGAATCGGCTACTAATGCAGTCAGAAGGAGCCAAGAGCCAAGACATCTGCTTTCATTTAGGTAAAATCCTGTCTCAAAGGGAGGCGTGGGGTTTATAAGTGCTGAAGTCATTGGTAGCTGAAGGCGATGAATTTCTTACTCTTACCGAAATTACACACTTCATCCTGTAAGACACAGAACTTCTGGGTCTAGGCACCTGTTGAGTTCTAAGTTCCACAGGAACTTCCAGAAGCAATATGTTTTTCGGTTCTGGCGGATTAATTATTCTTTCCTTCTGGTGGCAGCAGGAACAAAAAAATCCTGAACTCAATATTGTTCCAGGTGAAGAGACAAAAGAGTATGATAAAACATCTTTAACATCAATATAAGGATTCATAAATAATATATTTTTATGTTTCAGTTTTCATTATTTGACCCTGAATTCACAAAATATCCTACTTTTTGAAATGTGTGATTTCTGGAAAAATCAATTTCACTTAATCCTTCCCACTCTGTCACCTCTCCATTCCCATTTCCTCACTGGCTGCGGTTCATCTCTGTGGCTGTGGAGTTGGAGCTGTGATTTTAGCTGAGGCTCTGACAATCTTTCTTCTCAGCAAATCACCTCTAAGAAGGTTACTCTTGGTCTCCTCCAGTTTCATGGACATGGTCTCAGCACTTGATCAGCTCATTTGATGCTGCTCAGTGTTCGCTGCTACAGCCAGTCAATAGTTTGATTTTTACGCAGAATTAAAGAAGTTAAAACAAACAGTATAATTGTATGTTCAGTAGGCTGGAGGGTTCCTTAAAGAAAGTGCATCTCATACTTAAGATATCAAGAACAACAGGTTTAAGTCCTTGATGTCATTTCAGACACTTACGCTTTTAAAATTGGATACATTGGATACAATTCAATGTATTATGAGTGAACTTTAAGCATAAGCCCTTAAAAACATCTCTCTTAATGCAAACCTCATACATGGACTGTTAACTTTGGTAAGATAAGCAATTGGATCTGGTATGCTTTAAAAAGTTTTGGACAGTGTCTCATTTATTGCATGACACACTTTGGACCTGCTAAGATCTGCTGGGTGCCCAAGGGAGATGACATCGTGTTCACTGACATGTGAAAAGAGCTATGTTTTTTCAGCAAACTAACAATTCAGGTCCTTATTTAGCAAGGTTTGCTTATTTACCACATGTGAGGGATAAGCTTATTTACTTTTTTTGGTTGTTGTTTGGGTTCTAAATGTCTATTTTTCCAAGATGATAGAGCAGAAAAACTAACAGTCAATTATCTAGATAACACAAATTACAAAAATTAGTGGTCCTAATTAAATAATAACTTTTTAAGGTCCTGGAAATTTCAATTGAACTACCATGACCTCTTCAAAATTCATCACATTACCTGCCAGTGAAGATATCATGTAGTCCTACTTCCATGGATACTAAGAAGTGGGAGGGCTTACAGATTCCCTTCAAAAATAGAAGAAAAAGGAAAAGAAAAAGATTAAAAAAAGAGAAAGAGAAAGGAAAAGGAAAAGAGAAAAAGGAGTTCTGTCATGCTATAGCCTGATCCTGATACTCAGATGTGCAGCAAGACCAACAGATTAGAAATCTCAATACAGTTTCAGATCTCCCTCACATTACAGGAACCTGTTAGTTAATCCAAACACCTGAAAATCTTATCCTTGGGAGAGCTTTGTTGCAGAGCATTTTCTTTGAAGATTGCAGCCTAGAGATTGGCAGATACTCTCCTAAACTGTAATGTATTTGTACAACGAATAGGTTTTTTTATAAAGCAGTAATACGTAATTTTTCAGTTTAGAATTATGGACGTATGCATCATACCTGAGCATGTGCAGAGACTGTGGTAACATGATCTGGAATCTTTTCTAGATTAGGGGACTAGTATCTGTCTTCTAAGTTTTAGATTCTCTTTTCTAATTGGCATCAGTGGTCATGTGTAAAAGTGTAATGGTTTATGTCCTTAAGGAAATATATTGGAGAATCAGTTACACACGCCTTGATGACCTTCATCAAAAATAAATATAGTAACTGTGGCACAAAAGTGTATTGTGAAACAAAAGACCTCAAAGGTTTTGTGAAAGGGAATTCTGTACTATCTGAACCGATGTAGTAATCCAAAGATGTCCCATAATTCACTGAAGACAGTTTTGGTTTTCCCCTGGTCAGTAGGGGGATTTGGTTTTCCCCCATAGCAGTGCTAAGGACAGAAGCTTTCAGTGTATCTCAGGAATATCTGTTGCAGTTAAAATTGAACTACTGATAAATAATTTTGGAAAAAAACATAGAAATACTATAATTCCAGAGGAGAAAATTGTGTGGAGAGTTTAAAGAGTTTATTGGTATATATCATTGTGGAAAACATTTTTTTTTTTTGTTTTAGTTGAGAGTTTATCAAAATGTAATTGCTGCTTTCTAGAACAAAACAAAATCAAATTATTTTCAATTTTCCTGTTGATCTATCTCTTTTTTTTTTTTCCCCTTCAGTTTTAGGGGTTTTTTTCAGCTGAAATTTTTCATTTTGAAAAACAACCACAGTTCACAGAATCACAGAATATACTGAGTTGGAAGTGACCAACAAGGATCAGAGTCCAGCTCTTAGCCCTGCACGGCACCAAACCTAATCTACTGTAAACTGTAAAAAGTTAAAAAAGATGTAACTCTACTAGCTGAATATAAACACTTTCATGTTATGAATATGCAGTTGTTGAGAATGTGTTTAACTTCAGGCTAGTATTCTTGACTTATTTCTTCTTCAAGCAGAGTTGGAAAATAAGAGTAAAGTAGAAACAGAGTTTATGGATCTACAGAAAGTAATTACATTTTTAATCTGAAAATATAAGTAAAATTGCTGGTAGTGGGTCACTTAAATTACAAATACCAATAATGTAAATAAATACAAGGATGTTGAGTTAAAAAAAAAAAAAATCCATCCAACATATTCTGTGGATAACTCTTCATAATATTTCAACATAATTATCTAAACAAATTATTGACCATCACAGGAAAAAAAGGATGGAAAAAAGTAAACCTCAAACCACACTGGTAACATGCATTTACATTCATCTTAATGCCCACACCAAATTTTTAAATTATTATCATAAAGCACAACTCTCAAAACATTAGAAACAAGAAAAAAGACCAGAAAAAAAAGGTTCATCCTTTGCCATCCAGGAGTTTGATCTTTCCCTTTCCTTTTCCTTTTCCCTTTCCTCTCCCCTCTCCTCCGCTCCCCCTCCTTCCCCTCCTCTTCACACTTTTGAAGTCAACAAGGCCTCTTACTCTGTGTGACACAGAACAGACTTTATAGACTCTTTTTTTTAATCCCTGATACCATAAACTGAATTCTGTTATAATTATTTAGTTTACTGAGATTCTGAAACATTAGTATGGCAAATATCCACATTTTATCTGTTACTGATGAACAAATTATATTCATGGTTCACTCTGATCCATCATTGGTTCATGGATCCCAAAGTCCTGCAGGCAGTGTGACAAATGCATGCAATTTCCCTGAGTGCTAGGTTGTGCATTTGAATATCTGATTAAGTTGAAAGATGTGTTAAAGAAACATAAAAATCCTCATGTATAAAAATCCTCAGACAGCTCCCTATGGCTACACATCTCAGAAATCTCTGAGGCATTTTGTTATTCAAAGCCAAATTGGTAGTAATTTACACTCAATCAATTGGTTCCAGATCTGCCTGTTTCAGATGACATCATAAGGACAAGATTTTATGTGTGATTCCCTTACCTTTTGTCAAACTATTCTTTTTAGGAGATTTGCCATCACAAATGCAGATGATAGACTCCCTTGCTCTCCAGAGCATGAAAGAATGTGATAGATCAACAGTTCATATACAAGCTATGTTCTGATCAAATCAAATCTTCCTTTTTTCTAACTTTTTTGAAAAAGAGGGTTCTGCATTAATGAAAAATCATGACATATATCATTCATAATGCATTAATAAAGCCTCCATTTGCTACAAGCCACAAGGTCTCTGTAGAGAGCTACAATAATTTCTGATTTGCAACCAAAGAAAAGTGAAAATTAAGTCTTGTAGTAGTCAAGCCTTGACTGTGTGGTTTAAAGTCCATTGTTGTTTAACAGATTTACCAAAATAATAGTTTGTTGCAAAACTGATTAATTTAGTTCAGCATTTTTTTAAAGGCAGCTGTGAAGAAAGACTTATCTGCCTGAAAGTTGTAAATTCATAGAAAAAAGCAGTTCAAAAAATAATAACAGGAATTATAAATTAATATGACAGTGTGAAATTAAGAAAATGAAAATTCAGACTGAAAGAAAGTGAGATAATTTTACATGGTGATATCAATTAGACTTGAAACTTTGAAACACAAAAAAAATGGAAATATTGAAATAAAAAAGGGAAAAAAAATTCAGCCCAGCACTGGGAAAAAGATAGTTTAAATAATGTAATAGTTCTTTTATATTTTTAACTTACTAGCTCTGTGATTATGAATAGCTGTAATTTTAGGAGAAAGAAGGTAAAATGTGCTTTATTTGGATGACAGTAGTACTTAGGTGGCTGCCTATGTGTGTCTGAGAGAAAAATGCTGCTGTGAAGTTGCTCATATACCTATACATTCTACTATTTGAAAGAAAAATTACTTTCAGTGGAAATGCATTGCAGAGGTCCATAGACACCCATTGCTTGACTCCAGTTTAAGTTGCAGTCGCAGGATGAGGTCAACAACATCTTGTACCGCTGGTACAAGCATACCGTATGACCTGAAATCAATGAAGTATTGGAAACTGCAAACACCTCTCCTGTCCTTATCTCTTTGTTTAAAGGAAAGCATCAGGTAGCTGGTTATTTCTGTTGGCTTTGTGCCAATTGAGGAAATTCTGATTTTTCTGTTACAATGTAAGCTTAACTGACTGTAATACCTTCACTTTTGACCTTTTTTTTTTTTTTTTAATTTCAGGAAAGCTTGAGAATATTCAAGATCTAGCTATATTCATGGATCTCAATATTTATATCTTCTATTTCCTTAATCTAGGGAAATATAAATGAACTTTTCACCATTTTCCTAGTTACTGGCAATGATAAGTTTCTAGAAAATTTTTTCTCTCACAACATGTTGGTAAGACTTACTGCTAGAGTATAATATTCTTGCCCCCTTTTTTTTACCTTAGAAGTATATATTTGAATGTATTTGTCTTTTTATCTATATCACAGCATTGCAACTAGACCTTTAATTGTTGAAGTGCTGCTTTATGGTGCTGCTTTATGGTATTGCTCAGAAGTACATCAATTCTGTTAGACCGATCAGTGTGTAAGACCCCTTCATCTAAAACAAAATTGATTCTACTTCTTTATAGGCTTACATAGGCTATCCTTAGCTGCCTGAAGATATCAGGTGGAGCAACAGTCCAACTGTTCTGTGTTCTTGTAAAGTATACAAATAATGCCTATTTACATGTTACCACTTTAATTTTCATTTCAGATATTTTCCAAATATTATAAATTATCTTTTTCTTTGTCAAAAATGCATTTAAATGAAGGTGTTTTAAAATAAATAGATAAAGTGCAAAATTAAGTTCTAAACCAAAACATTAAAATAGTAGTGAAATATTTGTTTCATGAAGGAAATTGTAATAAGTAACAGGACAAGACAACACAGCCTGAAGCTGCACCAGGGGAGGTTTAAGTTGGATGTTAGGAAGAACTTCTTCATAGAAAGTGTGATTGGTCATTGGGATGGGCTGGACAGGGAGGGACTGTCCCTGTACGCTGTACGTGTTTAGGAAAAGACTGGATGTGGTACTTAGTGCCATGGTCTGCTTGGTAAATTGCTGATAAGTCAAAAGGTCGTGGTCATGAGTCAAAAAGGTTGGACTTGATCTGAGAAGTCTTTTCAACCTAAATCATTCTGTGAGTCTGTACTATTTTGGGAGCAACTTTGAAGTTTCAATGTCTGTCTCAGCTGAGGTTTTAAATCTACTGTGGGCAGTAGAGCCCACCACTTTTTTGATGAAGGCCAGTGTCTTGATCCTTTCATTAGAGGGACCAGAAGAAGAAGGAGGTGACCATTTAAGCAGTTTTAGTGCATTATTGCACAAAGCAGGAAAACCAATAATAGAAAAATATCCAGGATGACAGTTGATTTTTTAAAAGAAACAGGATTTGCAGGATCATTAGTTCCTTGAAAAGAGTTTTAGTGATTGGCAGTCTAACATAAATGGGCACAGAAAGAACATTTTTTTCTGACCCATAGATTTTTTTATGTTTTTACATGTAATGGAAATCAGGAGATTTATGAAAAGGACCTCACATTTGTTAACCTTGTGTTAAAGATATCCATATATCATAGCATCCAGAAGATTTTACTAAGTTGATGAAAAATATATGACGTGTTCTAAAATGACATGAAAGTGAGTCAAATTAGTTAGGTCTACATGTAATATGATCTCTTGCAACATACATCTTTGACCAAATACTATGAATAATGGTATGCAGGACAATCCCTTCATTTGAAGATGAAAACAAACAAAAAGCCTAAATAATGATAGTCTCTACAATGGTGTGTAATTTTTCTTCAGTCAAGTATTTAATGAATTTAAGATGTGAGTATAGTCACTGCAGTTCCATCCCCCATATCCATAAATCCACAGTTACAGTGAAAGAGAGCATATATGAAGAATACAATTTAACAATCCTTTAATACTATTTTCAACAAGCTGCAAATACAATTGTGGAACTGTTCTACTTTTCAAATGACTTGGTAGGAGCTGCAGTGTGTGAGACTATTATGACAGCATTGTCGTCTTTTACTGTTAATCTGCATAATTATAATTAGAAATTTGGTTTGATTAAGAAAAAACAATGCTAAACATCTACTCAAATAAGAACCAAACAGTTGAGGTTATCTTTTTAAAAAATTCTTAATAATTCTTCATTATTGTAAAGGGCAGACAAATGGCATACAAAAATATATTTAAAAAGCATTATATAGAACCAATAGAGTTATACATAGGTGTTCATATCTATTCTTTCGTGATATAATTTTTTCATAATTCTGCCAACTTATTTTAATGTGTTCAGTGATGCATATGGGGAGATGAATTAGCAATTGCTACTTGACTGGGAAACGCTTAGCATATTTTTGGTACCTTAGAAACTACCTATTAAAAGCTACCTATCAATATTATTAAGTGTTGTAAATTATACAGTTTTAACTGTGGTAATTTTCAGAACATTTCAGTCAAAGCAGCACGTTTTTCATATTTCTTTTTTGTTTAATGTGCATCTGACTGAAGTTTCCGTTACTTCAAAATCTACTGGAATTGTTGTTGAGCTACCATGTGCTAATCTGAGATGGACAGAAGGGAATGGTAGGGCAATTTCATAGTAGAGAAGAGTCAGAAAGGATTAATAGTACAAGCCTGAAAATATGTGTTTTTTTAAAGTGTAATGTGAATTTAATGTAATGAATTTTTTCACATCAAATTAATTGCCTTTAAAATTGAGTGCAATTCTATGTAATTTTGGAGGGGTTCCCCTGTCTTAATATTTAATTAACTGAGACCTGGAATGTAGATGTCCATTTTCAAGGCTCTAGGCATTGAAAGGTCATAGAATCAGAATGGTTTGGGTTGGAAAGGACCTTAAAGACCATCATGGTTCCAACCCATCTCTTCCAGAGGTAGGGACACCTTCCACCAGACTAGATTAGTATTTACTACTTAATTGTTGTAATAAAAAATGTCTAATGGAAAAATTACTTATTTCTTATCTGCAAGACAAATCTAAAATGAAGGTACAAATAAAATTGGAAGACAAACTATCAGAGTGCCTACTATTTTCTTTTTCTGCATTTTCTGTTTATCTTTGATTATGATTAAATGAACTTCAGTCTTTGTCTGAATTTTTACAAAACAAAGGCTGAGCTAAGTACCATGTCTCTTTCAAAAACTGATTTGCGTACCTTTGGTCTTCTGTGTGATTTGTAGGTGAAGACATACGAGTAGGCAATCCAACTTATCTTTGCATCTTCTTCCAGTCTTGTTGCATGTAAGGAGCACAATTCTTCTATTTCATTTTGTCTCTCAGGCTCTCCAACTCCTTAAAATCTGTTTTTCAAAAATATTTCTTCCTCTTTTAAGATAATTTGTCCTAAATATTTTTTTCCTGGAATTCATACATTGAATGGCAGACCCTCAAAGGCAAATATCTCATTGACTTCTGTGCTGAAAGATCATTCTCTACATTTTCTTGGCATTCTCTTTTTCATATGTTTTAAAACAAGCTGTTAAATCTTCTCAGCATTATTATTCTGAATTTGAATTCTTTCCACTGAGATGCAATTGAAATTATTGTAACAGGGTTGAAAATATTATAGAGTTGTTGTTATGAATAAGTTCATTGCAATGACTAATAACATCAATGAATAAGAAACGCAAAACCTACTTAGATTATGTACATACACAAAACAGTAAAATACGGAGAAAGTTGGAGAGAGTAAGTGTTAAATTATAATGGTAAGGATGAGCAGCATCACATTTGCCCTGGAGTTGTTGGAAAAAATGCCTTGCTATTTCTCATTTGCCAAATTGGTTTCTAAAACGTGCATAAATTAAAATATTTTGCAGAACTATCTTTTTATTGCTCTTCATTATCCTATAAGAATGCAAAGGAATTATAGTTAAAAATTTAAAAACACCATGCCATTCAGAATGAAATATTGCAACTACATGTAAAAAAATAGATGCTTGTATATTATGCTTTTTTGGGGGCAATCTTTGCCTATATAGAATATATATAGGCCAAATATTTACAGCCTCTCAGCCCACTGCTAACTAAATCCTTTTCACAATTAAACAAATATTTTATTCTAACTGGATAAACCAGATAAACAACCACAAATATTAAAGAATTTATGCACATATTGCAAAGCCTCCTGTCTACTGAGTAAGTGGCATATTTGGAATCTTAAAATTATCTTTAAAACTGACAATCAGTAATGGAAAACAAAAATTCTACACTGAACAAGAGCTAGAGGTTTTCATTTTTTGAGGAAAGTTTTATTGTGTGACATGGGAAACAGGGACTGTGACTAATGGGAGAGTAAAACTACACAGCATCTATCTTTCAAGCAAGACACAATTTCACGCCACCTCCAGTAAGGGTTAAGTGTTTATTACATGTCCATCAAGGTCTTTACCAAAGACAAGGAAAGGTCTTGTTCCCCTAAGTCATTCCCATATTGACTGAGAACTGAACCAGAATTACACATGAAAAGTAAAGAGTCTGGAGGGTAGTGGACTCAGTTTGAAGCTTTTGAACTCATGAATATCTTTGAATGGGCATAATTTATAGTCATTAGGCTGTAATACAGGAACAAAATATTGTATAGTTCTGTACTACATGGTTTTGTATTTAAATAGCTATGTATATCCACATGTATAATAATATAGGATACTAGTAGGTCAAAGGTATCTTAATATGTTAAATTTTAAGACACTTTACTTGCCATATATTCCTTTAATTTACTGATTTGGGAAAGGAAGTCCTATTGCTTTCACTCTAAATCTGAAAAATATGCAAACACAGAGCTGATAATTCCTATGGAAATTCTTGATTTGATAACATATGTAGACCTCGCCAAGTGTTGGCTTCAGAGAAAATGAAAAATCCTTCTTTTCTGTTTACAAAAAATATGAACAAATAAACAAACCAACCAACCTTCCCTCTTTTGTTCTCTTCTTTGCTTTCATTATCTAGTCTTTGACATACTGAAGTAAATTGCAATATAATTTTTTTACTTCAGGGGCAAATTTACCCTTCAATTCCACCTGGAAACACTTGCCAACCTAGAGCTGTAGTTTAACTGTTATTAAGGTCATATGGCTCATCTTCTTACCCCTTCCAGTTCAGCTTCACAACTTCACAGAAAATCCCTTCACAACAGGCCTTTGAAGGAGTGTTAGAGGCAGAATCCACTTCTTAATGCTTCCCTCAAGCAGTTGCTGACACTATTGCAGCCTTTGGGTTTCAGTAACATTTGCAGTGCAAGTTAGACTGAGGATTATTTTGACCCAGGGACCATGAAGAATTTTTCTGTGCTAAGCTTAGATATGCATGGACCTGACCTTATCTAATACTGTCTTTTTTATTGCTTTTTTTTCCTAATTTATTTTTCACTCTAGCAAGCTCTTCTGAGAAAGTAATTTTATATGTTCTTTCATATGAAGAATCTTGTTGCTGCATAACTATCATTATGTTTCCAAGAAACTAAATACAGAACTCATTGGTGATCATACGATATTGTCACATAAAACCAAATGAACCCCAAAACTCCTTGTGAGGCATCTTTGACAGGATATGTTCACATCAGGATTTTAGTTAAGATCAGAGAAGCACTTCTGAGATCAATCTCCCAGTTAGTTCCCATTCTATGACACTGTTGGTATCATAGAGGCACGTGTCGGTGTCATGGAGCAGGCACCTTGTGCACAAATGAAATTCCTTTTAGGTGAATTAACCTGACTGTGTTAGGTAAGGTTCCTGGCCTGCCTACCTCAGGCACCCTGGCTGTTTAGAAGCATCTGGTTCATGGGACCAAAGTGGTTTTAGAGAAATCATCCCTGAAATGTATAACATTGACATCAGTTCCACAGTCCCAGTTTTTGGCTCTACTAACCTACTCCAACCATGTTCCACTGCTTGGTAGTTGTAAAAGCAGTGGATTGCCATCCAGCAGTGGCTATTGTAACACCAGAGAAATATGCAAGTCCAATGAAGTTGCCAGAATTGTTGCTGTGCAAGAGGAGGCAGAAAATTTCTTGTTACTGTAGCTATATCCTGGTTATATGGGTTGTCTGAAACTTGGGTCTGTACTGTAGGAATTTAGGGATCATAATCAATGGTTGAGAGTAACAGTTCTATAAACGTTTGAATGCTGCTATTAGTAATAAAGAAATTAATTTCTCACTGGAATAATGTAGATTAGATCTAGATATTTCATTTGTAAATACAGCCCTTGAAATACTGTGAAAACCATTTCATAAGCACAAAAGAATAAGGAAATGAATATTTGCAGGTTCCTGAGAGGCTGTTACTAAATATAGTGAGTAATGTGCATGTATTTGTTACAGCCATCTAGTTATGTACACTTATCAGATGACTGTCATACAAATTAGAAAATCAAAACATCTATTGGGTTGTTAAGGTAATGCTTTTCTCAGGGTATGAGTCTATCTCTAAAGTGCTGTGTAGGTATTTATATAGTCCAGTTTAAAATGGCTTAAAAAAAAGTCTTCCAGATTTTACACCAGGATACTGCTTTGTAAGTGAATGTATATCATTCTGAGATTGTTTTACAAGTGATTGGCATTCTTTAGACTATATTTATAACAGAGGTCTGGTAAAACAAACAAGTATACTCAAATTAGATCCTGAGGAAGCTAATTTTCTTTCTCAGCCACTGCAGTGCATTTGTAATTCTCCTTACTACTGACATAGTGTTGTCATGCTCAGGCATATATCCCATAAACCTTATTGACAGCTCTAACCTGTGTTTTGTTTTTTTCTTCCTCTTAACCACCCACATGTAAAACCTTTATGTCCAATGCGTATGTGCTTCGACTCCAGACACAACTGCATGAGATATTGGCAGAGTATTACAACTGGTGAAGATATGGAAAGAAGCATGATTTTGCTTTAAGGAAGACTTTTTTTCTGTCAAACCTGTAGTGAAAATGAAGCCATCATTTGGATGATTGCTGAGATGAGCCAAGCAACTATTAGATGTTGCCTTGTCACACAGAAGAGTACGTCAGAATTTTATTTAGCTTTGCAAGGTCTTCAAGCATCATGGATTAGGCAGAAGCATTTGAAATCTTCAGGCATTAAAATATCTTGAGGATGTTAGTAGAGGTGGGTGTCAAATGTTTATTTGCCCCTCTAACATAAGTGACCCCATGCAGTGGTTATGAACACTGCCCATCTGTGTAGTGGTCATGCTTCAAGTGTTCCAGTTTGCATGTAGGAAGTCATGACATGTTCTTATTGTATGCATGAATGAATTCTTCTTAATGATCTGGAAGCAGAGATATTCTGTGTCTTTCTCAGAATTTTCCTATATCCTGCTAAAATAGCTACTAAACCACACATAGGAAGAGAGCACCTCAGTTGTGCTGATCCTGCTGCTTGGTACAGGCTGGAACCAAAGAAAGTGGCACAGAGAGCTCAAAGTGTCACAGGTGGACAGGCTGAAAGTATTGTTGTAGAAAATCTTAGGAAAGACAAATATGTTTTGTCAAAACATCTCACAAAGTGACTGGATTAGTTAAAGTAACAGAATTCCAAAGCAGCTTCTCAGTCTATGCTGGTCCATCTCTTGTGGATTGACTTTGACAGCTTGTAATTGGGTTTTCATGGCCAGGTTTTGATAGCAGGGAGAGCTACAGTAGTGGCTTCTGTGAGAAGCTGCTAAAAACTTCCCCCATGTCTGGCAGAGCCAATGCTGCCGGCTCCAGGACAGACTCACTCCTAGACAAGGCTGAGCCAATCAGGAATGATAGTAACATCTCTGGGATAATGCATTTAAGAAGGAAAAATTATCGCACAGATGTAATTGCTGCCAGAGAAGAGCAAAGTGAGAATATGTGAGAGGAACAACTCTGCAGACACCAAGGTCACTGGGGAAGGAGAGTGAGGAGGTGCTCCAGGAAGCAGAGCTGAGATTCCCCTGCAGCCCATGGTGAAGAACCAGGTGAAACAGACTGTCCCCCTGCAGCCCCTGGAGGTTAGTGAGAGTGAAGAAATCCACCTGCAGTCCATGAAAGAGACCCATGCTGGAGCAGGTGGATGCTCAAAAGATGCTGTGACCCCATGGGAGGACCATGCTGGAGCAGACTCCTGGCGTGGACCTGCAGACCCATGGAGAGTGGAGCCCACACT
This sequence comes from Cephalopterus ornatus, assembly GCA_013396775.1. Lineage (NCBI taxonomy): Eukaryota > Metazoa > Chordata > Aves > Passeriformes > Cotingidae > Cephalopterus > Cephalopterus ornatus. The sequence continues at coordinate 29,566 of VZRE01000137.1, read as the reverse complement.
GGAGCAGGTTTCCTAGGAGGATTTGTGACTCTGTAAGGGACCCACATTGGAGCAGTTTGTGGAGAACTGTCTCCTGTGGGAGGCACCCCATACTGGAGGAGGGGAAAGAGTCTTCTCCCTGATCAGCAGCAGGAACAATGTGCGATGAGCTGACCATAACCCCCATTATCTGTTTCCCTGTGCCACTGAGGGGAGGAAGTAGAGCTGGAAGAGAGGAAAGGGTAAGGGAAGGTGATTTTAAGTTTTGGTTTTACTTCTCATTATCCTGCTCTGATTTCGTTAGTAATATATTCAATTAATATCTCCAAATTGAGTGTGTTTTGCCCATGACAGTATTTGATGAGTGATCTCTCCTAGTTCTCATCTCAACTCATGAACTCATTTTCTTTCCCCTGTCCACTTTGGAGGGGAGTGATAGAGTGGCTTTGGTGGGTGCCTGGCATCCTACCAGGGTCAACCCACTACACAGGTGCCCTCAAAACCGCTCTCTCACTCCTCCTCCTCAGCTGGACAGGGGAGAGAAAATAAGATGGAGAACAAGTTGTAGGTTGAGACAAGACAGTTTACTAAAGCAAAAGGGAAAGGGTGAATGTGCACAAGCAAAGAAAAAAAAACCCCGAGACTCTATTCTCTACTTCCCATCAGCAAGCCATATTGGGCCACATCCCAGCAAGCGGCACTTCAGTGCATGTAGCAGTTGCCTCAAAAGGCAAATATTGTAAATAATGAATGTCCTCGCTTCCTCCTCCTTTTCTTAGCTTTTATATCTGAGCTGATGTTGTATAATATGGAATTTTGGTTGATTTGGTTGATTTGGGTCAGCTATCCTAGTTGTGTCCCCTCTCGGCATCTTGCCCATCTCCAGTCTACTGATGAAAGGGTGAAATGTTGGACAGTGCTGATACTGAGGGTGCACGGCTTAGCAGTAGCCAAAAAAGCGGTGTATTATCAACACCCTTCTAGCTACCAATGCAGAGGACAGCACTGTGAGGGCTGCTGTGGGGAAAATTCACTCTATCTCAGCCACACCCAATCTCTGCTTTGTGCTACAGAAACAACTGGCAAGGTGTGTGTGACCACTGCCTGAGTATAAGCCCTGACTAACCAAAGCCTGTTTCTGTCAGACAGAGAACTGCTGGGAAACCTCTGCTCTACATGAGGACCTCAGAAATCCTGGATCAAAAACTAGGTACATTTTAACCAGGCTTGATTCTGGATCTGTACAGGGCGCAGGTGCCCCAGCACTGACAGTGTGAGTGCTGTGAAGAGAAGCCTGGGCTTGCCTGGGCACAGCCCGTTCCAGCCAGGTCCAACCCACAGGTTGGACACAGGGCACAGCTGAGGCCACTGCTGAGGTGGGGACACCTTGGGGGAAAGGTGTTTAAGAAAGAGGAGAAAACACCACAAAGGGAGGAGGAAGGAACAAAAAAAGTGAGAAAGAGCAAAGCGAATGCCGAGGTGAGAGGAGGAGAAGGAAGTGGGGGCAAGTGGAGAGTGGTTTAGTTTTTGTCTTTGTTTCTCACTATTCTAATCTTTTTGTGATTGTTAAGAAATTAAATTCCTTTTTTCCCAAGCTGACTCTGTTTTGCCTGTGATGGCAGTTGGTGACTGATTTCCTTGTGATTATCTCAACGCATGAGCTTTCCATCTGACTTTCTCCCCTTCTCCTGCTGAGGAGGTGAGTGACTGACAGAGAGGCTGGTGGGAGTCTGCAAGGTCCACACACGATTCCATCGTAGGTATTCACATGTGATCCAGGTGCACGCATCTAGGAGTTCAGGTCCAGGAATGCTACTTTTGTGTGAGTGAGCATGAAGTGTTTGAGGAAAAATTCCCTGGTAGCTGTACCTGCTAAGTGCTATGTGCAGTCAAGGTCACAGAGTAAGTGGAGTCTAGATGGGGAAAGGGCAAATGTTTACTGTAAATGTTATGAAGTTCAGGATTCTTTTTAAATTCATTTAAACATAAAAAACTAAATCCCTTGAAGGCACAAAATAGAAATTCTTCAGTGAAATGAAATCTCATACTACCTGCTGTTATAAACTAATTGCTCACAATCAATGAACTCTTATCTTTTTCATTTCAAAATTATTAGCACTACTTTGGTTATTAGTGTAATTTGGTGTTATCCTTTTTTCTTTCCAAATTAAAATGCACCATGATATGCTCTAAAATGAATAAGAAGTTTAATTATTTTTCCAAGGGAAAACATTTAATTTAAGTTTATTTTCAATACTCCTGTAGAATACATCAGTATTATCACAAAAAGGCAATTTTGTTGTGTGAGTAAAATAATTGAAAAGTGTGTGGGGTATGTATGGTTAAAATGCTGAGCTGACAATAAGTTGATACAGAAAGAATTCGCCAGTATCTCATAGTCTATATTCTTTGTTTTAAAGATCATTCTCCCCCCTAACTCAGCTTCTCTTTTGCTAAACCATTCCCTGCTTCTGTCTGATCCCTCACACACTTCCTTAGACATCTGGTCACTGATTCTTATTTAGTGAATCACTGATTCCCTTTTGAATAACAGACAATGGTCACACACACAGTAGTTTGATCTCTACTCACGTTTCCTTCAGTTTATTGCAATAATCATAGATATCTCATTATCTATTAGCTTCATTCAAATTCCTTCTGAACACACAATTTTAATCTTCACAGTTTTTCAGCTGAGATTATCCCACTGCTAAACTATCCTCTTCAAGCAAGCTTATGGAAACATTATAGATAATACCGTTCCTTGTCTTCGCATGATATTTTGGGTTATTTTGAATATGACTATCGAATTTTCATAAAACATAAATCTTATTGTTTTGCTTGAGAGAGATTCAGAATGCTTGATTTGTTTAAAATTTTCAAATTTAAAGCTACTCTTCTCTCTTTGTGAGTTTTTAAAAGATGACAATATTTAATTTTCTACATTGAATTTTTATTTTATACTGTTTTTTTAAATTATTATTTAAATAATAATGACTTCATGTATTTTCTAATCTACACTACCCCACAACAATTCTTACTGTAAAACATCTTCATTTGTTCATTTCAGTCTTGGCTGGTTTATGACAGAGAACAGCCAGTCTGTATGGAAGTCAAACATCATTACACTCAATTCTAATTAGTCTGTTCTTCCATTTTCACGGGAATGTTCCTCATTCATTTTCATTGTTTGACTGCATCTAATATTCCTATTTGGTCCTTCAGGATTAAGTCTTTCTGGGTAGGAGATTAATTCCATTAGGACTTTTCTTGACCTCTATATTGCTTCTAGATCAGCTTTTTGATATTTAATTCTGCACCTTCTTGGTTTTGCTTATATGCACATCCAATTTGCCACCTCTGGATCATTGTCAAAACATTGAGTTTTTTGTCACAGTAATTGTAACTCCCTCTTTTTACCATTTTTTCTACATTTGCATTCTATAAAATCTAAGCCAGTGAAGCACTTAAGATCCAAGGCGTAAAATCTCACCACCATTGTGACCCTGTACAAAATCCTATTTATTACGCAGTTTTAATTATGCATTTGGACAGTTCACTGAATTTTCCCTTCAGTACACCCTGCAGCTATAAATTTTCTCAAAGGAGCTGGAAGGGAATCAGAAAAACTTTATTCCATAGAATGAATGGTCATGTTTGTTCAGAAATCCATATGTTGGAAACATCGTGAACCTGAAAGTTTCTCTGCCTTATGTCTAGGCAGCATCACTAGTCGATATGCATCTCATGATTCTGTTCCTTACCCTTTGAATCATTGCTCTCTGACAATGATATCAAGGTGAGACTAATGATATTTAAATTGTCTTGTATATATAAGCTTCAAATTACTTTTTTTGAAATATCCTAATTTCTTTAACCTAAATAATTTTCATCATAATGAAACTAGATAGGACTGTTTTTGTGAAATGACCTTTCTTTGACCAGATAAGGATTTTTTTGCAAGTGAAGGAGGCAAAAGATATTTTAGAAAATGCTGAGAAAATGAAGAAATTGGTAGGTACGTGCAAAGCAGAGATGAAGTTAAAATTGTACTGATTAGGTCATTATCTGTAATGAGTGTGTATAGGAAACTAGAGGAGTGTACATTATCTGCATTTCAGCTGTTTCTCAGTGAGGATGAAGGAAAATGAAACTTCACCTGGGAAATTTTCTCCTGTGATATATTTAAAGTACAGCTGTTATAGAGTTAAAAATCATATTATGTCAGAATTGCCAGGAGAAAAATCTGACTGTTCTTTTAATTTTACAGTGACTTCAGGTAAAGTTAGATTCTTCAGCCTAGGTTTAAATGTATTTTGAGAGAGTTATATGTTTTGTTCCATTTGTTCAGAAGTTCTTCAGAGACTTACTATTACAAAATCAACCTAGAATCACAAATACAGTGAGAGACAAATAAAACAGCATATTTCTCACAACTACTATAAAGAGGATCCATAATCTGAGATCTTCCCCTCCTAAGGCTAGGCTGAAAGAAGATGATTGTCAACTACAGGATAGACTTGTCTATGTACATAGGAGCTGGAAGTATATATGGAAAACGGAAGTATGGATGGGATACCAGGGAGGGATATACAATCATGCTCTGACATGCTGAAGCAGAACTGAAAGATGAAAATTCAGATGGATTTAAAAGTGGAGAGAGGAAGGTGAATAAGATATGAAGGAGAATAAGGAAGGCTGCTAAAGATATATCAGAAATAAAAGGAGAGGCAAAGAATATTTTTTGCTTGATAGATGGGGCAGTCTGTCACTAATGAAGGACACAGAAAGTCCTTGCTACCTTCTTTACCTCATCTTTTCTGGTAAGGACTGGTCTTAGACCTCCTAGATCTTCCTGCCTAGTAGTTGAGATGAGGAAGAGATGTACTACCCATAGCAGAGAACGATTTATGAACTACTTAATTCAGTTGGGTATGCACAAGTCAGTGAAATCATGCAACCAGATGGGATGTATCTGATGGTGTTGAAGGAACTGGCAAATGTAATTCTGAGGCTTTTTTCTGAGGTCTTTGAAAGGTCATGTTGACTAGTAGATTTTTTTCTGCTGACTAGAAAAATACGTTTTCATAAAGAACAAAAAGGAGGACCTAGGAAACAACAGGGCAGTCAGCCTCACCTCAGTCCCTGGGACACTATAAAGCAAATTCTCTTAGAAACCAGTTCAAGACATGTAAAGATTAAGAAAGTGGTTTGTAAAAACTAGCATGGATCTAATAAGGCCACTCTAAACCAGTGGTTTATGCCTTCTTTGAGAAGATGGCTGGCGCTAGGGAGAACAGTGAAGGACATTAGCTTTAACAGTATCTAGGCTTTTGACAGTGTTGCCCATTGCCTGATGTTCATAGAATCATAGAATCAGCCGGGTTGGAAGGGACCTCTGAGATCGTCAAGTCCAACCTTTGATCCACTACCCCCACAGTTACTAGACTATGGCACTAAGTGCCACATCCAGTCTCTTCTTAAATACCTCCAGGGACGGAGAATCTACCTCTTCCTTGGGCAGCCCATTCCAATGTCTGATTACTCTCTCTGTAAAAAATTTCTTTACAGTATTCAACCTAAAGCTCCCCTGGCACTAAGACCATGCCCTCTTGTCCTACTGCTGGTTGCTTGGGACAAGAGACCAATGTGCACCTGGCTACAACCTCCTTTCAGAGAGTTGCAGAGAGTGATGAGGTCTCCCCTGAGCCTCGTCTTTTCCAGAATAAACAACCCCAGCTCCCTCAGCCTCTCCTCATAAGACTTGTGTTCAAGTCCCTTCACCAGCCTTGTTGCTCTTCTCTGGACCTGCTCCAGCACCTCAATATCCTTCCTGAACTGAGGGGCCCAGAACTGAACACAGTACTCCAGGTGTGGCCTCACCAGCACTGAGTAC
>VZRE01000137.1:0-23320 GCA_013396775.1 Cephalopterus ornatus | reverse complement strand
AAATTTACTAATGGTGGACTCAATCCCCTCATCTAAACCATCAATAAAGATATTAAACAGGATTGGGCCCAACACCGATGCCTGAGGGACACCACTAGTGACTAGCCACCAATGGGATGCAGCACCATTCACCACCACTCTCTGGGCCCAGCCCTCAGCCAGTTCCTAACCCAGCACAGAGTGCCTCTGTCCAAGCCGTGGGCTGCCAGCTTTTTCAGGAGTATGCTGTGGGAGACAGTGTCAAAGGCTTTGCTGAAGTCTAGATAGACCACATCCACAGCCTTCCCCTCATCCACCAGGCGAGTCACTTGATCATAAAAGGAGATCAGGTTGGTCAGACAGGACCTGCCTCTCCTAAACCCGTGCTGGCTGGGTCTGATCCCTTGTCCATCCTGTAGGTGCTGTGTGATTGCACCCAGGATGATCTGCTCCAAAACCTTGCCATGCACTGAGGTCAAGCTGACAGGCCTGTAGTTTCCAGGGTCCTCCTTCCAGCCTTTTTTTGGATTGGCATGACATGTTGCATCATTGTATCCAAGCTGGGGAGATATGGACTGAATGGATAAATTATAAATAGGAAAAAATTAACTGGACCATTAGGCTTAATGGTTAAAAACCTAGTTGACAACCAGTGGTGTTTCTCAGGTAATACTGAAGTTGATCCTACTTAACTTCTTAATCAAGAGCCTTGTTAGGGAACAGAATATTTCTTTGTTAAGTTGATGGGAGACCTCAGACTGGGAGGACTGCTTGATACACTGGATGGCAGGATTTCTTTCCATAGAGACTTCAACAAGCTAGAATCTAACAGAAACTCAATAATTCAGCAAAGAGAAAAAGTCCTACCATATGAGATGGAATAAACTCATGTAACATTACAGCCTGACAGGTAGGAAGATGCAGCACAGGAAAGGATTGTGCACCCTTGTGGACAAAACAAGTGTACTTAGTGAGTCAATTACTCCTTTCTCTTTGGCACTTTCAGGCTTTTATACTCTGCCCAGTATCATTCCCTCCTGTACAAAAGAGATATTCAAGCTTTAGAAAGTCCAACATTTGGCTAGCAAGATGACTAGGGATTGGACTAAATGATGCAGGAGGTGAAGAAGACTGAATAGGAGGTATTCAGGTTGGAGAAGAGAAGTTCAAGGAAATCTAACTGCAAAGGTTAAAGCAGTTTATAGAAAAGACATAATCAGACTTCTGACAGCTATGTAGAGTGAAATAACAAGAGGCAATAGACACAAATTGCTGCAAAAGACCTTCCAGCAGGATACATAAAGAAAAAAAAAATCAAAAATCATAGTGAGGGTGATTAAACATTAGAGCAGGCTTCTTAGAGAGGCTGTGAGAACTCCATCCTTGGAGATATTCAAAGCTTGACTCGAAACAGCCCTGAGCTGCCTGACCTAACTTTGTTCTTGATCCTGCTTTAAGAATCACATAGATGAAATGACTTAGAAAGAGCCCTTGTAACCTAAAGCATTTTATTCTTCAAAACCATTTCAGGATCATTGTCCACCATTATTTGTGGTGCATTCAAGTTGCTTGGGTTTTTTTCCTGGGATTGAATTCATTCAACTTTCCATCTGGCCCACACTCTGAGTTACTACAAATCTTATTACCTTTGATTTGAGCTATTGTTGCTTGATTAACTGTTTCCACAGTAGTTGTTCTTGTCATAGCTGGTAAGCCTGATCTTTGAACCATTAGATATCAATTATCCCTTTGCGCCCCTCTAGAAACAAGTGGTCTGAGTATTAGTCTTTGAGTAACTAGTGTCTTCCCATAAATTGTCATAATATTATATGAATGTCTGGGTTCTTATATCTACAGATTGAAGCATGATCTGGACTGAGGCTTTGATTCAGGCTACTGCTCTATATCACCCATTACTATGCAACCAGATGAATATATAAATGTGGAATTTTGCTAACTTGTCTAACTCTTTGCTTTTCTTCTTGCTCTCTGAAAGGCTCCTCTTGCTTACCCCATCTAGGCCAAGCATCCTAAGGGGATGCTTTCCTTTGCCTGTGGTTTTATTCTGTATGCCTTTAAAAAATTTCCTAAATCTGAATAGGAAGAGGAAATTTGAACCCCCAGCACACTGCAAAATAAGTATTGATTTTTTAATAATGCTTTTAAAACTATGAATTATCCTACTTTTATGTAATGGTGTATAGAAATGCAGCCTCACGTCACCCTGAATTGTAGAAGGACATGTGCAATGTCAGCTCAGAACTAGGTAAAGCTAAAAAGTATAGTAATTCTGTATTTATATTATCATAAGTTAATATAAATTGTTATATTAATTATTATATTAATATAAATTAAAGTAGTAAGACTAAGATTTAAATATGAGCCAGCTAATAAATTGCTGTAATTCCTGTAGGAAGTAACTACTCTTTAGGTTAATACAATCAGTACTTCAGTGAAATCAATCATGTGTTATATCATTTGCATGTTTGTTTGTATTAATTATTATTTTTCAAATTGATGATGAATTCTAGGTACAACTCTAAACTGAGGTTCCCTTTTCACACAATCACGGAATCATAGGATCATAAAATGGTTGGTTTGGAAAGGACTTTTAAAGGCCATCTAGTCCAATGACTCAGCAATGAGCAGGGACATCTTCAACTACATCAGGTTGCTCAGAGCCCAGTCCAACATGATTTTGAATATTTCCAGGGATAGGGCATCTACCACCTCTCTGGGCAACCTTTTCCAGTATTGCATCACCCTGATCATAAGAAAATTCAGCCTTCTATCTAGTCTGAATCTACCCTGTTTTGGTTTAAAACCATTACCCCTTATCCTATTGCAACAGTACCTCATAAAAAGCCTGTCTCCAATAGGCTCTGCAGCATCTCTGGAGATCATAGGATGACAGAATATCCTGAGTTGGAAGGGACCCACAAGGATCATCCACTTCAACTCCTGAGCCTGTGCAGGACACCTCAAGAGTCACCCTATGTGCCTGAGAACATTGTCCAAACACTTCTTAAATTCTGTCAGGCTTGATGCTGTGACCACTTCCCTGGAAAGCCTGTTCCAGTACCCAACCACTCTCTGAGTGAAGAACCTTTTCCTGATATCTAACCTAAATCTTCCCTGACACAGCTGCATGCCATTCCCTTGGGTCACCAGAGAGAAGAGATCAGTGCTTGCCCTTGTGAGGAAGCTGTACACTGCTATGTCTTTCCTCAGTCTCCACTTCTCCAGGCTGAACATGCTAAGTGACCTCAGCCATTTTTTTGTATGGCTTTCCCTCCAGACTCTTCACGACTTTGTAGCCCTCCTTTGGACACTGTCTAAAAGCCTAATATCTTTCTTATATTGTGGTGATCAAAACTGCCGCAATATTCAATGTGAGGCTGCCCCAGTGCAGAGCAAAGAGGGACAAACTCCTCCCTTGACTGGCTGGTGATGCTTTGCCTGATGCCCCCCAGGACATGGTTGGCCCTCCTGGATGCAAGGGCACTGCTGACTCAGATTCAATTTGCTATTAACCTGGACCCCCAGGCCCCTTTCCATGGCACTGCTTTCCAGCATCTCATTCCCCAGTCTGTACATATATCCAGGGTTGCTCCATCCCAGGTGCAGAATCCGTCACTTTCCCTTGTTGAACTTCCTGTTGTTGGTGATTGCCCAATCCTCTAATTTGTCGAGGTCTCTCTGCAGGGCCTCCCTGCATTTGAGGAAGTCAACATCTCTTCCCAGTTTTGTGTCATCTACAAACTTGCTTAGTATTCCTTCTAATCCTGCATCCAAGTCTTTTATGAAGATATTTGAAGAGCACAGCGCCCCAGATGGAGCCCTGTGGAATCCCACTAGTGACAGGTTGCCAGTCTGATGTTACCCTATTCGCTATTACCCTCTGTGCTCAACCCTTGAGCCAATTGCTCACCCACCACATGATGTGTTTATCCAGCTGTGTGCTGGACATTTTGTCCAGAAGGATCCTGTGAGAGACAGTATCAAAGGCTTTACTGAAATCCAAAAAGATGATATCAACTGGCTTCCCTTGATCAACTATGTGTGTTACCTTGTCATCAAAGGAAATTAGGTTTGATAAGCAGGACTCTCCCCTCATGAAGCTGTGCTGACTGTGACCAATGCCTGTGTTGTCCTTCAGGTCTTTTTCAATACGTCTCACAATAATCTTCTTCCTAATTTTACCAGTCACTCAAGTGAGACTGACAGACCTGTAGTTTCCAGGATCCTCCTTCTTGCCCTTCTTGAAAACTGCTATAATGTTAGCCAGCTTCCAGTCAATTGGGACCTCCCCAGATTCCCAAGACTGTTCAAAAGTCATGGAGAGAGGCCTCACAATGACATCAGTTAGCTCTTTGAGTCTTTTTACATTAATCCCATCAGGCCCCATAGACTTATAAGGATCCAGCTGGAGTAGCAGATCCTGCACAAGTTCAGAATTGACTGGGAGTTTGTCATTCTCACAGCCACAGCTCTCTGGCTCAGGTGTCTGGGAGCCCCAATAGTCATCACTGGTAATGAAGAGTGAAGTGAAGAAAGCATTAAACATTTTTGCCTTGTCTGTGTCTCTGTCTGTGAGGTGACCATCCTCACCAAGGTCAATTACCTACTCCAACCACTCCACTTACAGCCAAGGTCAGCTAGAGCAAGGTGTTCCGTTGTTCAAGGATAGAGACCCCAAACCTTTCTTGGAAACCTATTCTAGAATTAAATAACCATCTCAAAAAAAAAATTACAATTAATTTCTTATATTTAAGTTTGTGCTCAGTGCCCCTTGTTCTGTAATTGCATACCACAAAGAAGAGTCTGGTTCTCTCATCTTCACTCCCTCCCATCAGGTATTTACATTTATATTAGATCTCCCCGGAGCCTTCTCTTCTGAAAGCTGAACAGTCCCAGCTCCCTTGACTATCCCCTCATACATCAGGTGTTCCAATCCTTAATCATCTTCATAGCTCTTCAATAGGTCAGCTTTATTATGTCCATATATCTGTTGTACTGGGAAGTCCAGAAATGTACCCAGTACTTCAGATGTGAGTGACTTAAACTCCTCCTTTAATCTACTGGTAAAGTTCTTCCTAATGTGGCCCAGGATACTGTTGACATTTCTTCCTTCAGAGCACATTACTAACTCATTCATTTCTTTTTACATTTGGATGCTTAGCTAAGAATTTATTTTATTTAAATATGGTGTCTTATTAATTGATGATAAAACTCCTGACCAACTTCTGGTATTTTTTTTCGAAATTTCAATGAGGACTCTGAGATGTATGCATTACTGTTTGCAATTAGCTGTATTTTATTTCAGAATTGTCTGTCTTAAAGTTTCTAAAGGATATGTCAGCATCAGGGGAATTATATAGCATACATGTTCTTAGTGAACCATGCATGTCATATGGGCTTTAATGTTTAATACAATGATCTAAAAAAATTTTTATTAGTCCATCTGGCTCTTTATTGACACATTCCGGGATAGGTACATTTACCTGCAATAACTGTGAGGGTGGCCACATTGATTGTAATGCCACATCTTCCATCCTGAAGGAAGGCATGTTACAGATACATTTGAGAGGAGATATTTTAGACTGGATAGAGTGATATGAATTTCAAATTGATAGATTCACTCCTGCCACATAACACATCCTCCTTACACTAAAACATTTTGTTATCCTTCACATATCACTCTTATTTCATCACTTGGGAATTTCTTACTGACCCATTCAAGACTGAAAACTGAAGTTACTCAGCTACTCATACTAGTAAAATGTATTAAAAAAAACCCCAAACTGAAGTGCCATTATCTTTATTCCCTGCACATAACTAATATGGAATGTTCTCTATGTTTCATGAAATCTATGTTTATGGATCAGAGATTTATTTTATTTTGCTTTTATTTTTTAAAAAGACAATAAAAAAAAAGGAAACTCTGAGCCGAATCTTGTCAGTATTTTACTGACAGCATGAAATTGTCTTGCTGTCCCAGAGGTTAATAAGAAAAAATCTCTTATCAGACATCAAAGAAAATGCAAAATTATCACAACAGCAAGCAATATTCTTTCATTCTCTAATAATAAACAGTGCACATTGCTACAGGAAACAAATGTACCCAACTGAATAGATAAATCCATAAATAAGAGCTGACTTTTTGCTTTAGATAAGAAAAAACCTGAAAAATATTCTGCATGTGGCTGAAGCCAAACTTTATTAGCAATAGTGAGATTTACTAGAAAACACACTGCTTTTAGTGGTCTTTTAGCACTACTCACTAATACACTGTAGAAACTTGTAACAGAAACCAAACCACTGGTTATAGAACTCTCCATTTTTAGATAAGAGGAACACAAAACACTGACAGACAGTATTTTTCAGATTAACTTTATAACTAGAAAGGAAGCAGAAATTATTAGGATCCAATAAACTTGTTCAGGCTCCTTCAACAGGCCTTACAGAGAATATAATGGTGTTGCTGAGAAACCACTCAGTTGCTGGTTAGCTCTGGAATTTCATAAGAATGCTTCTTATTTTATTTTATTTAAGCTCTCCTGTACTAAAAAGTTGCACCTTTGCGACCTTTCTGCATGAGTTCTGTAGCCACTATCTTGGTAGTGGGAAATGAAAGGTTTCTTCTGGATGTGTTTTGGAAGAAATGAGTGAGTCCTGATAGTGCTCAGGGGTCAAGGTTGTAGTCCATGTTTTCAGGGAAGACTCTAATGCTATGAACGCTGAGGATTCCATGTGTCTTCATAAATTTGTTTGGTAGAGAGGCGAGGTGCTGGATGCACTCTGTTCTGTGTTTTCTTAGAGACCGCTCTATTTCATATTGCATTTGGAGGGCAGAAAAATGCCTTCCCAGGGCCTGTTCAAAGGTGCCAAACACCTGCCTAGGACTTTCAGTGCTTACCTTTAGGCTGGTGGCTAAATGCCAGGGTTGGGCAAAATGTAGCTCAAAAAGAATCAGTCAAATGTCTATCTTCTGAATCCTAGGTCTTTGCTTTACCATGAATCATCTTAATTCTGAATGCATACAGACCTTAAAAAGATCTGACTTGTTTTCTTGTCATGAAAAGTCTAATAAACCTTTTTTTGATTCAAGGATTTTATTTGATTTCAGATTTTTTACTTCGAAAAGACACTATTAATTTCATTTGCTTTTGATTTGCTGACATCTTGCTTCTCAGTTCCATTTAGCATCAAACAAAATACTAAGCAAGCTATCAGGAATTATTCTGAATTTTCAATAATAATTGTAGAAAATAATGTAATACCAGAAATAAGCAAAGACTTCACCTTTCTAGTGTTAATACATTTTTACCTTGAATGCAAATAAGTATCTGAGTTTTTTCCTATTACACTAAGAAATAAACAATTGTTTAAGGAAGTGGGTGAGAGTTGTTCTCAGTGCTACAGTGCTGAGTCAGTCATGCAGAACTAATTTCCTGGCTGTCTCTGAATGCACATAAAGCTGCTCTGTAGCTGCTGCTGACAATGAACTAGTGACTGGAAAAAGGAATCTTAAACACAGTCACATCTCTTGACTGTTAAAATCCTTTACACAAAGCATGCTGATCTAATGTACTGTAGTAAGCAGTAAAGCAGTATGCTTTTTTTTGAATGTTAGTAAAAGAAGTTTTAATACCTAAAGCTGTTGCTAAGTAACCAACTGCTTCCAAAATATATCTTTCTTGATAATAAAACTGGTTTCTTTTTCTGCTAATTAATATGACTACATTGGAATTTCAACACTGGTATTCCATAGTGGGGAAAATACCCTAACAGTAGAAGATTGTCATGCATACCTTAGGATGTCTCATTCATGTGGGAAGCATATTACAAGTCACTTAATCAGAAAATATGTATTTGAATAAAACTGCCTAACATTTTAGAAGAAAAATGCAAATGAAAGTAATCTGCCTATGTAAAAAGGGACTTCCTTGTTTCTTTAGCTACATCATAGGGTGCAAAACAAAAAAACAACAGATGCCTGTCTGAATATATGATATTTAAAGCAGGCTCACAGATATTTTTGCTTTCATAAATAAAGTGAACCTCTGTGAAAGATGTTTCAATGCAAAGATGCTCAGAACCAAAAAAATCCCCAAACCATCCATAGAAAGTAAAAGAAAAAACAATTACACTCATGTACATAGATTAACTAAGACTTCAAGAAAACAGAAGATGCCAACAAATAGCAATATTGCTGCTAGCTTAATGTAGATCTAGTGTTACTCTTCAGATAAACTTTAATGGCTGCAAGAAGAAGCAGGTGGGAGGAAAGTGCACTCAGATCCAAGTTTGCAGTGTTACAACCCACACAGGGATGTAAATGAAGATTTGGACACAGGATCTGTTCAGTGAAGCAGAAGGTTTTACTGCCCTCTAGTAAAATGCAGTTACAAAACTGTCTCTTAAAATGTATGCATGCTGAGTAAACCATTTCAGTTATTGTTACTGAAAATGTGATTAGTCTTGGATTCTCATCTCATTGTTTCCATAGCCAAAGAGTAAAACATTTATGTTCAATCTAGAACAGCTTATTTTTGAATTAAACAAAATAGGAATAATGAAGCATAAAAGTAAGGTCTCTGTGGCTACATTTGCATGAAGAAATCTTGTGCCAAATTTTCAGCACTGTTATTAGCAAAAGCCTAAGTGGTAGCACTCTCTGAAAAAGAACAGAGTTTTCATAGCTCACTGCAAAAATTCCTGAGTCCTGACTACAGGGGAACTGTGTCCTTAGAATTGTATCAGCGCTGAATTAGCAGCTCAAGAGTGAGCGTGATTTCTGTCCTTTAATTTCTGCCAGCAGCAACTCTGAGAATTGAATGGCAGCTGAACTGTTTACATAGTGCTTAGATAGCACTGCAGAGAACTGGAAGATGTTTGCAGGGAAGTTGTAGATATTTAAAGGAGCAATACAAAGGAAAAAAAGAAACGAAATCATAGTTTTGTTGCCATGCATGTAGCTGTTCCATGCAGTTCTGTACCACTGGATTATTACAAACAAGGATGACAAGAATGGATGTGTGAGGCTGTCATCTTAAAAAGTCTGACACTGATGGCAATTATGGTAACTGTGTATACTGTGACTTGTTATGCAGTGGAGTGTCTGCCTCTCAAACACTAGGAAAAGTGCTTGGGAAAGGGCATGGACTAACTGCAGCCTCACAAAGTACCTAGTGCCTTTTGCCCTGCATCTTGCTTTTCTTTATTTATTTATTTAGCCTTTTTTCCCCTTGAATGTAAAGCATAAAACTAGTAGGTTTTTCAGGAGCCTTATGGACCCTCTGGGAAAATTATATTTGCAAATCTCAGCATCAGTCACTGAAAAGTACAAATATTCTGTCAATCCTACCACTGTGTTTGCATAAAGAAATGCTCAATCTCCGTATATTCTTATTTATATACCTTCTTAAATTTCAAATACCTGGGGAAAATGGGGCTGGAAATGGGGGAGTATTTCTAAAGTAAATATAATAAAAATAAACATGAAGAATAAAAGGAGTTTATATTCATTCATAGAATAGATCCAAACAGAGGGTAATGTAGCTCACTTCTGCTTCTTGCACTCGTCTACCACGGACAGAGAAAAGGGGCACTGTCTTGTGCAAGGACCACCACAGTGGAGGAACTTTCCGACCTATCACTCTGCCTTTGTATACTCTCTCAAGGTCAACCCATAACTTAAATCTGGAAACTCCTCCTGTCCTATCTTGTACATTGGTGGTGGTCTGGGATCACAGAACCATAGCTGGTATCCTGACCTTTTCTCTTGAGACCTGCTTGGATGCAGACGAGAAAACAGGCTCTCAAATGCTCCAATACCTTGTCCAGTGTAGGAACAGAAGCAAAAGGAACATAGTTGAAACAGTTTTTAGCATTTGTTCTGACATGAAGACTCTTAGGTAATTTTACAATCCAGATTCATGGATTCCAAGACAAAGAGGTCTGGAAGGGGCTGTGAGAGTCAGCCTCATTCAAGCTTCATATAGAAAGCAGAATCATTTGTGCCTCAGTCATTGTTGACAGATGCTGACACTAACTGATCTGTCCTTGAAAACCTCAAATAGCACCTACTCCTGGTACTCCAAGGCCTTTTCTGTCTTCATTAGGTAAGATCCCTAAAGAATCTTTTCTTTTTACTGCTCTCCTGTTTGCAAACTGCTTGTCTCTTTTTTTGCAACTCCTTGGCTGAGTCCCACTCCCTTAAAAGCTGTTTTACAATTAACTGTCCTAATGACTTATGCATTAAAAGAATATGGGGAAAAAAGGATACTGTTTGAGCTTCCTGGAAATAATAAGCTTACCTTTTAAACACCACAGTTTTATTTAAGATATATTTCTTACCTTTCACTTAAACTTTCTTAAATTGGAGAGCACAATCTGTTGCTTTTAATTTGAAAATTATTAATTTATTATGTACTTTTACACTGCTGTGTGCATGAGATAAGTGTTGCATTACAATCATTTGACCTTCCATGGTACATTGGTAGCATTATTTATTATCATTTTTTAGATTTATTTCTACTGTTATGATACTAAACCTATTTGGGGGTTTGAGCTATGTGAACACTTGATCAGATTTATTTCTATTGAGTTTTGTACAAGTAGGTAGGACATGTGTTAGTGCTGTTTCTGTGAATGAAAGAAACTTAGTCCTAAATTAGACACTTCAATAAAAAATACCTTCCATGATTGTGAGTGCATGTTAGACAGCTCTATAATCTTATATTTGAACAGAATTCTGAGAGGACCTAAATGTGCAATGGTGAAAAAACAAAGACTTCAGAGAGTGCTCTAGGTAGGTAATACAGCCACAGCTGTCATTATAATCTCCTTTAGGATTCCTGTTGATAGCAGCAAAACATTTTCTTCATACCTCCATTCCAAGATCTGGCTCATATGTATACATGCATTGTGTTATAAAGAAATGAAAGAAGATGAGTGTTTTCAGTTGAAAGAATGATAGGTGCAAGCATCTTTGGTGAAAAAGTCTCAATTTGTTAGTATATAAAGTCAAGACTTGGACACTGCATTGATAAAACATGTTGACAAGGCTTGGATATCTTTATTTATTTGCACTGTTTTTGGAAGTCACCATCACTTCTGGATGCAGTTCCTAATCTGTATTTCTCTCCCTTTTCCCCCCAAACCAAATTCTCTAAGTGGAATAAATACATAATTTAAAAAAAAAAAAAAGAAAGAGAATTCAAAGAAATTCCAGGAATATTTTAAATTACTTTGTGGCCACAGTGAGGCTCACGCATTTCTTGTCTTCGGAGATCTCAGATTTTCTAAGCCCTCACCCGATCAAACTGTGTGACAAATCATAACTAATTCTGAATGACAAACAGGATTCTATCAATGTCTGAAAAAGTTATAAACATTTTCCTGCCATGGATCTTATGAAATTGCAGCCTTTGGATTTTTTTTAGGAAAATAAAAGTGCAAGGAGATTTTGCTTCTCTCCTGGTTGCTGCACAAGGCACAGTTTTCTCCCTGCCCTTTGAGTACTTGATTCACAATCTTTTCCTCATGAGCCATCTCCTGTGTGAACATTTGATGAGGAAGGCCCTGCTGTGTAAATGAGGAAACACACATTCACATCTCTGCTATGCCTGATTTAGACCAGAACAGTGATTTTTAGCCTTTATTCTGTAGACCCCTGTGGTTTGCAAAACAGCAAATAAAAAGCCAAGTTCATGTATGCTGTAGAACTCCACAGATATGTGACATTTCTGAAGGGATCCATATGTCCTTTGGGAAATGTATGCAGGTAAACAAACAGGAAGAGACTGAAAAACTGTGGACTAGAAATTTGGAAAAGTCACTCTCAATGGTGTCTTAGTTCTCATGCAGCTTGGAAGCTCATGTGTTTTCTGGATGAAATTGTTTCACTTCACAGGAAAGATCATGTATTCACTGAAGGGACGAGGCAAGGGCTGATAATGCCCTTGTCTCTGAAGTCTCTGCAAAACATAGGTATGCAACTATTGAGACAAAGTTGAACAGCTTGAACAGATGCTTATCTAGAGCTTAGAGGATGATGTATTCTTTTTATTCCTTTTTCTTTTTTATTTTTTAACTCAATGCTCTATAATAATAAAAGGAAATCTTAGACAAGAGAATGATGAAAATTAAATTGCTTTCAGGAAAATGATGAGAATAAGCTCTCTGTATATACATGAATCCTGAAAGAATGCTTGGGCGAAATCAGCATCACCAATTCACTCCCCTTGTTCTCCCCCATACTGTAAAGTCTTTCCGAATCAGTAGCAAAAATAGGAATGATTGAATCAGTGAAGCTGTGAACATTACAAGATGCACACTCCAACAAACATAAAATGCGTGAGTGCCTGGTGAGCATTAGGAAATCTGTCACTATGAACAATTGAAAATGACAAGTTTAAATAGACCGAGGAATTCCAGTGTTAACTTACTTTCAAACAAAATATTTTCAAAATTGTCATCATCACTCTCTTTTTTTTTTTTTTTTAACTGAAGATTAGCAGCATGAAAAATAAGTTAATTTAAATTCTTTTCAGGTAAGTGCGAAAAAAAGATTCTGGGAAAGCTATTAAAAATGTAAACAAGATCACTCATACACTGATCACTTTCTTTTTTTTGCTAGAACTTTCAAGAACACCTGTCCGTACTATCAGTAACCCCGCATTACAGCCTCTCATGAGGTTCTGAAGGTCCCACAGCTAAAGAGTCCTCAGTTTTTCTTGAAAGAAAGAGAAAACTTTCTGTTTGAAAAGTCTACCATTTTTATCAATAACCTGTGAGAGTCCTGTGTGGGACTGATTCCATACTGAAAGAGTTCAAGCCCTGCAAAGACCCCATCAGGCTGCTCCAGGAGCACCTATCATATCAGCTGTCACAGCAAAGTGGCAAGCGTGGGGGAGTGACCATTAAAAGCATTTGAAACAGTTTGCCTCCACAGTGTTTTCTTCTGTGAGTTATTTTAGCTTGTTTAATTCAATAGAGAAGAAGATGGGAAATGATAATGAGCACTAAGGAGAATGGGACTGTCTTGAGATACTTAATACTTCTCTCAGTAGGCAGATGGATTATCTGAAAGGAGGAATAAAGATTGCATTTTTTGAAAGCAACTGTAAGCTTCAGGGAACCAGGGAAATTGTTTTCTGTTATATTTGTGGGCACAGTCTCATCTGCAAAATATTTAAATAACTAGTACCCCTGAAGCACTTAACTTCTGCTCATCTAGCTATCAAAATGGTTTTGTTGATTTTAGTATTTAACCTTCAGCCCAAATGGTAAAAATAGAATGCCGAGGAAATCTTCGTAATGTCTGTGAACATAATAAGGGTAAAGCGTCAGAAAGTAGGTTTCTGTCTTTCCTACCACTCCATTCCTTTGCAGTATAAACACTTTGTAAATGACCTGTGCACTTTCATATTTCAACTTTCTTACTTAAGTTGCATGTTAGATGGAAGTGCGAACTTTAAAATTAGTCATCCTAATGGGCAAAGCACTGGAAAAAAGATGGGTGTTTTGAACATAACAGGCTTTACACAGGATTCTGAGCACAGATTAGATGAATTGTGGAATTATGCCTAATACTCTTAAAGGGTTTTAGTGATCAAACATGCGGTAGATCCATGCTGACATTAGGTCTAACACATCTAAGATATACATAATAGAGATCCAGGGTCTTACAGACCTACAGTCGTATATTCAGACTTCTACAATGTAAAAATGTTAACTGAAAATACCCATGGTTTTCTGTAGTCAACAGTATCTCCACTGGTGTTTCTGGACAGTCCTGACCCCGCGTAGCTCACAGACTATGTGCTGTATGAATCTGCTGTAATACTGTGTAGCCCTCTTACACTGTAAGTAGACCGCTACTTGCAAGTTATAGCTTATTGTTGATGTGCAAAAAATATTTCCACCTTTGCCATAGGACATTAACGTGAAATCTGTTATGATAACATATGAAATTATATACATTTGTAATATTATATTTCTTGAGAGATTTTAATGAATGTATTTTATATACCACTGATATGCTAGTGTTCATTTACTCCTGAGGAATGCTTTTCCCCATCCACAGTATGGATTTAATCTTAGTCGTTTGATTCTCCTAGACTATTTCCTAAGATAAGGAGAGGTATCTAAAGCCCATTACATTTAAGACAGATAAACTCCTGCCTGAAATCCTCTGTCTGTCCAGGACTAAACTAGTCAGCTGAAGTTAAGTGAGATAAATTTCATCCACAGTACAGAGGGCAGCTACAGAAAAGCTTCAAATCTCTCAAGATGGGAAGTGCTCCTCATGCTTGCAGAGGAATCTGGCAGCTTTGGCTACTGTCAGAAGTCACTGTGAATAGTTCAACATGGTTAAGTACAGTGAAGAATGAAAAAGCTGAAAAGTTTGAGTTGCAAACAGATTAACAATAAGTAATGAATTGGGTGTGAGTTTTCACAACAAAGGATGAAACTAAATGACCACTTCTACTAGCAGTCAGACTGCATGAAGAAATAGCCCTATCTGGTATTATTATCTATGAATATCTGTATTTTAGAGATTTATAAATGTTTTAATTGCATTCCACAGCCTTATTATTTAAGGAGAAACAAATTGAAGAAACAAATTGGGTTTACATGGCAAAGTTTTGATACCTGGGGGCTGCAAGAGTGGCCTTTGTGAGAAGACATCAGGAGCTGCCCTCATGTCAAACAGAGCCAGATCTAGCTGGCTCCAAGACAAACTCACCACTGGGCAAAACTGAGCCCATCAGGAACATTGGGAGCACCACTCTGATAGCATATTTAAGAAAGGGAAAAAAATGGTGCACAACAGAAGCTTGGATAGAGGAATGAGAATACGTAAGAGAAACAGCTTGCAGACATCATGAGAATAAGTAAGAGAAACTGACCTTGCAGACATCAAGGTCAGTGCAGAAAGAGGGGGAGGAGGTGCTCCAAGCACTGAAGCGGAGATTCTCCTGAAGCCTGCAGAGAGGGCTGCAGTGGCACATGTTGTTCCTTGTATCCTATGGAGATCCACCGTGGAGCAAATATCCAGTTGCAGCCTACAGATAACCCCACATCAGAGCAGGTGAATGTCCCTTAAACGAAGCTGTGACTCGGAAAGGGCCCGTGCTGGAACTCCTGGCAGGAACTGCAGCCCATGGAGAGAACACGACACAGGATCAGGTTTGTTGACAGACCTGTGACCCCATGAGGAACCCTTGCATGAGCAGTCTGTTCTTGAAGGACAACACCATGTAGAAAGGACCCACAGTGGAGCAGTCAGCCCATGGGAAGGATTTATGTTGGAGAAGTTCATGAAGGGCTGTCTCTAGTGGGTAGCCCCTAATGATGGAGCAAGTGAAAAGTGTGAGGAGGAGCAGCAGAGATGAAGCCTTATGAAGTGACTATAACTCACCCTATTCCCCATTCCACTGCACTACTGAAGGCTGAGGAGGTAGAAGATTTAGGTGTGAAATTGACCCTGGCAAGAAAGAAGGGTAGGGCAAAGGTTCTTTTTCTTTGGTTTGGATTGGGGTTTTTTGTGGGGGGTTTTATGTTTGTTTGGGTTTTTTTAATTTATTCTTATTTCTTATTAATGTACTCTGCTTAATTGGCAATACATTAAATTATTTTTTCCCAAGTCCAGTCTGTTTTCCCCATGACAGTGATTGGTAAGTAATTTCCCTTATCTCAGCCCATGAGTTCTTCATTGTATTTTCTCCCTATGTCTTCATAAGGAGGGAGGGTGATAGAGTCGCTAGGTGGGCATCTGGCAACTAGCCAAGGTAAGACTACCACAAAATAATAAAATTTGGTTTTTTTCCTGAACCTGAGACTCTGGAAAATAGATGTCAGGCAGGAGACAGAAAAGTAACTTACTGGGGATGAGAATAAAGTCCCCAAAACTCTAAGGCTTCATCTATACGCAAGGCTAAAGCAGTCCAGTACACCTTGATGGAACAGATGATGAATTTCAGACTAATATAAAAACAACCTCTAACCAGTATAAGATATAGACGGGATTTTTAATATATAAATTTCATAACAAATTCAGTCAAAAATGATTGTCTTTATTTCTATATTTTTTCACATTTTAAAACTTCTCATTCTTTATTACCTCTATATTCACCTGGAGTACTCCATGTCTCCTAATCATACAGTCTGTGTGAGCTGTGGTAGACGTGACTGTGGCATTTGAATAAGGAAATTGAAATGTCTAAATTAGACTTCCCCTTGCAGAAACACTTGTCAGTTACTGAACTGATCTGTTTCCCCTGTGAACTGATGCAAGAAGGGCTTTTAAATGTGTGCCATTGAAGTGCATTTTAAAGGCTGTCTTTTTCAAAAACTTTTCGTACCGCCCTCAAATGTATTTAACTTTTTCTTAACACTGCTTTTTTGGGCATTTGACAAAATAAATCTATAATTCAAATCTATTATCTGGTTTGCCAGTTTGGATTTTTTTCTGTGTCTGCATCCTAAGTATTGAAAAAACCCAGGGCTTTCTAGGAAAAAATGTTAAATTCTAATGGCAATTTCCTGGCTTTGATCTTTGTGCACCAATGCCAATGACAGAGAGAATAGCCACAGTAAGGAATGGGGGTATGCTCCAAGTCCACCTTCCTACTTTGAAAAAAATAAGGAAAAAGATTTAGGCAAAATGAAGTAAAGTTGATCTACAGAATGTATAATACTGAATGCCATGTCATATAATACAGGTAAAGTATCACCTGCACTTTTTCTGCTTGTTCCAGAGATGACTCGCAGGCTACACCAATCTGCATCACCCAGCAACAGGAAGTGTATGATTTCCTTTGGAGACAGACAGGGGAGCTCTTCACACTGACATCATGGAAGTAGATGCTTCAGGAATACTTCAGAAAGACTGATGAGTTGGATTTTATCTTTTCAGAAAAATTTTCTGATCTTTTTTGAGTAGCCTTTCTAATATGCATGTCAGAAAAGAGACTGCTATTTCTGACCTCCATAAAGGAAATGTATGAGTAAAATATGGCAGCTATTACTATTTCTAGCCCAGGTTTTGATCTCAGTAGCATATTGCACTGGCTGTTTTGTAATTAGGTGCCATTAAAATAGGATGTCTATCAAAATGTTAACAAGGATGGTGGTCAATCTCTGTCAGATTTATTGAAAGCAAATACATTTACAAGTTCCATCATAAATCTTGGTCAAGTAATGAGATTCTCAACTTATTTTCCACAAAGTGGTTATTACATTATGCAGGCAAAATGGCACGGTACACAACAGTTCAATTTCATCAGCTCTTCACACAGCAATGAAATCTGTACTGTTCAAATTTTGATTTATTTCATTATTGTATATTAGCCTAGAATATATGCATGCATGGAATATTTTGGCTAAATACATGTTTAAAACCCCCAAGAATTCTCTCATTTCAGTTGGAATTCTAACAATAAAATGTCAAATTCTTACTTAATAACAAAATCAAGTATGCACATTTTTAGTATTTCACTTTGCAATGTTTGAATTAGTATTTTTAAATTTTTACTCCAGTCAGCCCTGACTTACACTGATATTAATACACACAAATGATGTGTAGAGCCAAATTACACAGAACTGCTTCTTGAATCTTGAATCTCCTAACTTTCAGTGAGAAGCTCTAAACAAGAACTTGTTTCCCCTGTATAACTGAAATAATAAACTATATAATGCAATGTTGAGCTCAAGGTGAACTTTCTAAATTCTGGGCTATAGGTTATTATTTGTCATCTATCTCAAAAACGTTTAGGCATTTTTAAAGACCAATTTTTACTTTGATGCTGGAGGAAGCCACATAATGGTAAATAATTTTCTTGTGAGCACATTTAACGTGGAGGTAGGAACTTGTGGTTCATCTTCCTGCACTGATCAATGACTAAGCAATCAGTTGGTGTTTAGGGAATTCATATAAGTAGTATGAGATGTGGTTTCAGACTCCCTCATTTGGAAAAGGGAGCTGAAATTGTTTGATACTCTTCAAGGTGTGTTCTGCCCACAGAATAAACAAAGAACATAGTGTCCTCTAGAATTTTATAGTTTCTCATTTCCTCCATCTAAAATTATGTAGGAAATTTGGATTAAATTAAGAAGCAGTCTGGGGAGAAAAGAGTAGGTTGTTTAAATGATTATGCTGCTGAAGAAGAAATTCTTCCCTGATATAAGGCTATATTTATCTATGTGTGTCTATTTACAACTATATTGCACGTTAGGTTTAATTGTAAATTTATTTTTAAGCCTGTAACTGCTGATCTTGTGTAAAAAATACCTATCAATCCCCAGCAGCTGGCCAAACCTCAAATTCAGCAGTATGTGGAATGTCCAAGTGCAACATAGTGATGTTCATAGGCCCTTCCTGCTGTGTATGGAATTTATCCATATACTGAAAGTTGTAACTGCAGTAAATCCAGCAATGGCAATTCTGCAATTTCTTGGGCTGTCATTTCTAGCCTTCTATAAACTTCTATTTCTGTTTCCTTTGCCTATGATTAGAACAAGTAGGGAAAGAATGCAGGTCTGATCCTAAAATGACTTCAAAGAGCATATTGTGGACCACTGTAGGGTGGGTCCAAAGTAATGGATGTGAAAATGGGGATTTTATGTCTTAAATCATTTGAAGATGACCTTCAGATTAGACCCTGGGGATAACTGTGTGCTGTATTGCTCGATGGATGTTGTTCCTGAAAGGTGTTACTGACTGCTTTGTTCTGCTTAGGTGAGCAAAACGGTCAGATTGGAATTGATGTTTATGCACTATGCATTCATTTTTGGCATAAATTCAGTTTAATGTTTCCATTGTATATATCTTTTCTGCTCTTTTTGCATTCTGTACGAAGACTGCACAGAGACACTATTGAGAAATTGAGGAAGAATAGTACATCAGTTTGTTGATTTGTTATAGTTTCTATCCCAAAAATTTTTAGACTCTTGAATTAAGCATCTAAATATAAGTTGCATTTCTCCTATGTTTGAAATGCTGGAAGCAAGCCACAATTTTCTGGATTCACAGTGTAGCACTGAAGATCAATATTACCCTCTATGAATATATGTTGTATCTTGGCTGACTATACAACACAGTTTGGAAGCTCTCCCACAACTAGATTCAAGCACAGATCCCCATTTATCATGTAAGTAAATATATCATTTGGGTTTAAATGATCATGCCTTTTTTTTCTTTTTTTTTTTTTTTTTCCCCTGCCCAAGGAAAGAGGAATTTGATGACTTGCTGAAGGTTTCAGGAAGCCCCAGAGAAATGACTGCTATGTTTCATGATCAGTTAGGACACACAGGATTTATGTACTGTGATAAACATGATCTGGCTACCTAGATACACTGCTGTTTGCAATTTTAATGTCTAAAGGACAGCAGCAACTACAGGGCTCACAAAGTATATGATGGCATATTCTCAACCATATGGTGTCCTTTCTAGATGTTTCTCTTGAGTTTTGTTGTGAAGAGGATTAAAGGAGAAGAAAATGCATTTCCTTGGCTAAAATTCTGCTTACTCATAGGGAAGAATGTCCAGAATTGTATCCTTTCCCTACTGACAGAGTATTGTAACCCCACAGTGAACAACTTGTGCCAAGCATTGTTTCTATGACTAGTAGATTGCAAATTGATACTGGGCACCTGACACAAAATAGCTGGTGGCAACTCTGGAGAGCAGTGTTACAAATCTACAGAAATTTTGAAGGAAGCTAGTAGTTATAGCTGTTCTTTCAGAACTCCATTGTGGAGGAGAAAAACAGCAAGTGGAATCAGAAGGATCAGGGAAGTAATCAGGAATGAGGCATGAACGGAATAAAATGTTGTCCAAAAAGAGTCGCATATGATATCATGGCACATTGTAGCCCTCTGTAGCCTCTTCTGTAAGTTAACAGCCTACTTGCTGGGGTTTTAGCTGCTTGTGTAAGGGGTCCAGCTTTGATGTGCTCCAGCTGTGTCACCTTAACTCAGACTGCTGAGACAAAGCTGTGAGACTGTCTGTAGAGTGATAAGAAAGATAAAAATGACACAGACCAGTAGGAATGCTGATCTGCGATTGCTCAGAGATCCAGGATTCATGAGAGAAAACATCCACATGAAATTCTAACATCTTAAAGAAAAGAAATGAAGATAGCTGGAGGCTGGTCTAGTCAGGGACAGTTGGGATCTGCCAGGTTGGGGTTGATCCATCAGGGCTTTCAGTCCTGATGGAGTGGGAGGAAGGCAGCAGCTCTGCACCCATGATGATGGCTCTTGGGAGCCATGGCCACCAACCCTTTGTTCCTCACCACCGTCTACCTGGCTGGTAAACACTCTCCAGACACTGTACTGGAGTGTGAACACACATGTGCTTAACTTCACAGCCCACTAAATACTAGCTATGTTTTACATGCACTGGCCGATAAATAATTGCTCTAAACCTGTGAGTTACCCGTATTCTGCTTGCAGAGTATGTTTTTCCATGTTAATGGTGACCAAACAAACTGACTATAAAAATATTTTATAGAGGTTAAGGGGTGATTTTATTGTTATGCTGGGAAACCACTATGAATATTTGAGAAAGTAGCAGCTTAATAGAAAAGGAACATGATCTTGGAAGAAGTGATTTACATTTCTAGAATTAAAAAAAAAATTAAAAAATTAATATAGCAGAAGGTACAGAGTTGCTGGGATAGATGAAGAATAATTTGCTGCAGCCATACATCTAGGAGAGCTCTGATGCTCAGAGCTATCTGACATTAAATCATGTCAAGCAGGAGCAAACAGCAATTGAAAAAAAATCATTAATGTTTTTAATTAGGTTGTCTTGAAGTCTCATCTGCATTCTAAAAGCAAAGGGCTTTTCAGTAAAAATCATGGCCAACTTCTGTAACAAGGAAACTGGCTGTACTCAGACTGAATTGGGACCTAAATTTGTTGCTTGGCAAGAGCGGGGAAATGTTTTGCTCTGGTGTCTGACTCCATTGGCAGTGGTGCTTGTTAATCACACAACCCATTACAATGCACTGTACAAGGAGGAATCTCAAAAACATCTTATTGCTGAGCTAAAGGCTATAAAGTGCAGTCTTTTCTGCTAACCAGATTTGTGTTCTGTTGTGTTTAATGGTAGTTGTGCCAGTCCATAATTACTCACAAACGGTGACTAGAGACTGTGGCTGAGAACCCTCAGTGTGAGTGCAGTGAGGGGAGGACCTCAGAGCTCATGTTTTGAAGCAATATTTAGGCTAGCTTAACATTGAGCAATAACATGGAGACAATAACATGGAAAAGGAAGGCTAAAAATGTTTAATTACTTTACCCTGATGACCCTGCTCCTTTCCAAACTGGCAAGTAGGAATTGGAGCTTGCCAAGCATGTTTTATTTTTAAATCTTTTATCCACTGGCCAATCCACGTATTGCATCAGACTTCATACATGTTTTTTATATTTTTGTACGGTTTTCTGTATGTTTACATACAAACACACTTAGAGAATTGACACATGCAGGGGCAACTCTGACTGTGGGGTGTGTGTGGGTCCATCTCCCACTGAGTTTTGTAACTGGGTAAAATCTCTCTGAATCATTCTTCCCCCTTTATTCAGTGTAGCAGCAGCAGCAAGGCTAGCACCAAGCTGAGCTCTGTAGCCCACTGAAGGAAGTACTCTGCACCCATGCAGTAACCCTTTGAGGGAAGGTTCTGACCCCAGAACCTTCCATCCTTCCAGCTCAGGAAAGCACCCACATACAGAGTACTTTAGGATGTTGGATGCTCCTTTTCATCTCGGAGATGGGCAACACTGCAGCTGTGTACACTTTCATTTATACTGCCCAATTCCTGTTCTCCTTTCTAGTGCAGAAACAACCCAACTAGCAAATAACTAATATTTTTTCCATATCAGCATTCTAGTGAGTGTGACTGATTCAAATTGGGATGCCACAGGTGAATGTCACTTCATAACTGACAAATACGAGCTCCCTAGAAGGATTTGTGTGTACATTCTGTCAGTCGCATGCATCCCTGGATGTGCACTTCCACACAGTGTTGCATGGTCCAAAGGCTCAATAATTTTTTGCGTTACTGTTGTGACTGAAGAGGGCTTTCATCATTACTATGCCCTGGCTGATCAGCAGAGAAAGTAAGAAGCGTGACAGCTTGAAAAAAAGACCATCACTTAAAAATAAAAACAATGCACTTATGAAGTTGGGTTCATGTAGTTAGCGTATTTTTAATTTTTACAAAAGCTAATTATTTATTACCAATGTCTGGCTCAAAATAATCCTGTAAAATTAATCATTCCCAATTTTAGACATTTGACAACTACAAGGCAAAATTAATAAATGGACCTGAGTAATAAAAAGCACAGGCTTGTTTTGGAAGTACATGCTTTTCCTCTCAGATGAGGAAGGAAATCAGACATGTAGCTATGAATTTGAATTTTTTTTAATACTTATACATATGAGTATATATGTGTAATATATGACTCTATGTGGATTACTGAAGGAAAACATTTTACCCATCTTTAGAAAGCGTAGAAAGAACTCTGGGAATTACCCACCTGTCAGCCTCACCTCTGTGCCTGGAAAGATCATGGAAGATGATCCTAGAAGATGTGATAAGGCAAATGGAGGACAGGAAGGTGATTTGGGACAGACAGCACAGCTTCAAGCAAGGGCAACGTCAACCTAGTGGCCTTCTATGATGGAGTGATTTCATCTGTGAACAAGGGAAGGGCTACACATGTCATTTACCTGGACTTCTGTAAAGCTTTTGACATGGCCCCAGACAACACCCTTTTTAAATTGGAGAGAGAGATGGATTTGATGTGTGGACTGTTAGATGGATGAGGAATTGGTTGGATGGTCACATTCAGAGGGTTGTGGTCAATGGCTACCAACGGACACTGATGACAAGTAATGTCCCTCAGGGGACCAGTGTTATTTAATGTTTTCATTAATGACATGGACAGTGGGATCAAGTGCACCCTCATAAGGTTTGCAGATGACACAAAGCTGAGTGGTGCAGTTGACACACCTGAAAGATGGGATGCCATCCAGAGGGATCCAGACAAGCTCGAGAAGTGGGCCCATGGGAACCTCAGGAGGTTTAACAAGACCACCTGGGTCAGGGCAACTCCCGGTGTCAGTACAGGCTGGGGGATGAACAGATCTAGAGCAGCCCTGAGGAGAAGATTTTGATGAGGACTGGTGGATGAGAGGCTGGACCTGAACTGCCAATGTGCAGTTGCAGCCCAGAAAGCCAATTTTATCCTGGGCTGCATCAAAAGCAGTGTAGCCAGCAGGATTCTGCCCCTTTGCTCTCATGAGACCCCACCTGGAGTA
>VZRE01000136.1:0-99129 GCA_013396775.1 Cephalopterus ornatus | reverse complement strand
GGCCGAGCCCCGCACTGACCGCCGGCCGCCCAGCCCCGCTCCGGGCCGGCCGAGCCCCCGCTTGCAGCGGCGAGGGAAGCGGCAGCACCTGGAACCACCCCGGGGTCACCGCGTCCGTGCCCCGCGGGGACTGGGGAAGCTGCCCGAGGAGGAGCGGACGAAGGTGTGCGGTCCAGAAGCTCTGCTCGTGGCCGGGGAGGACCGGAGGCAGCCGGGCTTCGGGCGGTGGCTGCAAAACCAAGCGGCAGCTGTTGGCTTCAGGATCTACGTGTTACGGGCGCTTGCAGAGTGGTTTCACTCCACTCGGAGGTCTCACGTAGTTTGTTGAGTTGTTCATGGGCATGGAGTTTCTGTGGCCGCAGGAGGCCGGAGCTGATGGTTCAGGTGCGTGCTACACCTGAAGGGGTTATAACAATTGGAGGAGTGGCAGTTCTTTCTGTAAAATCTACTGACAGCCGCCTCCCAGGTGTTCACCACTTTGCCTTCTCCTATTTGGCTTCAAACCCCAAAAGACCTTAGTAGCCAAAGAGCAACACTCCAACCTGCAGAGCTTCCCTCAGCTGGAGCACTTGGATGCATTGATCAGCAAGTGATACTCAGTTCGCTCCTCATGTGGGCTCTACCTTTAATTAGTTCTGTCATATGTCTCACACGTGTGTGAGCAGTGGAGTGTAGCAATTGGCATGTCTTTCTGTGAAGCTCATCTTGCCTAAAAAATTAGTTTCCATCCGAAGTGGAGATTGACAAAATACAGGCAGAACAACCTCCTGACTTCAGGAAACGTAGTTTCTGCGCCTGCAGGATATAGGAGAGCAGGATACAGGAAGGCAGGGGTCTGCAGACAGGGTACTAAATGGGGGAAGGCAGGAAAAATGTACCGTGTGTTACAGCATGTGATTTAAAGATGGTCAGATATTTTTAAAATTTCAATTAAAGTCACTCTGCAATGAAATTTTTTGCAAATTGTATTGCTGTTTTCCTTCTGGGTTCCTATGGAAACAGGCCTCTATGCGATCATTCTTGGCTGTGTCTCCTTCACTTCTCCAATAACTTTTGAAGCTGTTGGGAAGTTTTACCCAAATCTGTATCAAATATAATTAGGCTATTTCATGAAAACAGCTGGGTAGGGCTTAGAGGTCCTGTAAATGTCCCAAAGGCTGTAACATGAACTTGTGTCTTATTAAACAGTGATTCACGTGGTTGAGCAACCATATAAGTGTCTTGGTAATGAGAAAAGTTTCAATTACAGCTCATCAGCCTCAGTATAAGTCTGTGGGAAACAAGGTTCTTTATTTCATGTTCTCCCAGAATTACTTGTGTTCCACAGGTGAAACAGGCACATGCAGCGGGGAAGAAAACAATTACTGACATCTGTTCTCTGCAAGTCATTTCACCTGCTCTGCTGTGGGGGCCTGGTCAGAGTTGCAAAGCTCTGAGTGTGAGGGGCTTCACAAAAGCAGGCTCAAAGAATGAACAAAACAAAAACGACCCCACAAATCTGGAAATAAAATGTGCGTGAGCACAGACAGCTGAAGATGGCAGGGGAGCTGGAAAGGTACTTTCATTGGAAGGTGCTGTTTTCACTAGTGGGACAAGGGTCTCCCTTTCCGAAGACTATCATGAGTGTCCTGCTGCCACTAGGAGCAGGGTCTCTGGTCTGGACAAATATGGGCTAAGGAATTTTGAAAGGGAGCAAGAGAGTCAATAGTTTTGTCTCTCTGTAGCCCTGCCCTTGCATTTTGTCTTGTTCTTTAGTTCAAAAGTAAGGTAGAAAGCAAATGGATAAAAAGAGGAATTGCAAGACATAACATCTTATTGTCCTTCAGTTTCACAAATTTCACCACAGTCACTTCTTTAGTGAGTCCTGTGCTCTACTAAAGCCCACTCTACCAAAGAGATCACCACTTCTTAATTTAGAATTTATAGTTATTCTGCTTGTACAGTATTGCAGTTGTTGATTTGTCTGATAATTAAAATAAATTTCTAAATATCTCTATGTTTACCACAATATATGTACAACACTAGGACATCTGCCAAAAATGCAGCTTTTAATAAATATGTCAAGAAATATTGGAAATATTCCTAGATGGGGGAGGGGCATCCTGTGGGTGTCATTTTTCTGTTTCTTAGGAGTTTCCAGTAATTTATTGATCAGAATTTTTTAAGCGCTCATTACTATTTTAAGACAAATGACATTAGCAGCACGTAATAAGTAGGTGCCTTGCTAAATAAGCGGTGACACAAGCTCCTATTTTAAAGGGCCTACAAGTGAGAGCATTTCTGATTTCATTTGTATTATGGACAAATCAAGCTGAATGAGTTCTTCATTTCTCACTGCAGTTGTATTAATCTCAAATAATACCCTGCAGAGGTGCTGGAATTGGTGCTCCTGGTGTGTTAACTTTGCCTTCTGAAGGTGGGCAGCATTGTGAGCCAGGCAGACCCCAGCACGGGCAGCTGCAGTTTGACAGAGAGGTGGGAGGGTAAATGGAAGGAGCCGTAGCAGTTTTCCCAAAGCAAAGCTGTGTGTCAGGTGATCTTCGTGTCAGGAAAGGATGGCAGTTTTCAAATTCAGAGATCAAGGAAATTTGGTGAGTAGAATAGCAGGTCATACCTGTTAAGATCAGGAAAGAGTGAAGGATACTGTCATTAAAGGATGACTGAAGGATTCAGTGTTTCTCTGCAACATCTTCATACAGGGGGCAAAAGTTTTTAGAGTATATGTATGTGGATCAAGTTTTGCCATCGAATCATTGCTGGTTTATGTTCTGCTGGTTTATGTTCTTGGGGCCTAGGGAAGTAGTGCCAGAAATGCATAGTTTGCTTTGGTCTTCTATTTGAAAGTATATTTGGAGGAAATTAAACCTCATACAAGGTCCTTTTGCATCCGCTACACTCAGATAATTTTTTTTCATTTTTACAGGGATAGAGAGCAATCTGTAAACAAGATTATTCTTGTCCCTGACAGAGCAAATGTCCCAGCATGTAGCTGAGGGGGCAAGCGAGCAGATTTTCTGTCTGGCCCCAGAAGAACCTGAAAAGAACTTCATGACTTGCCAAGACCTTTCTGTTAGTCCCTTCTGTTGGTTCATCCCAGGAGAGTGTGAACTGGTCCCGGGTGTGATTGTTAGGTTATCTAACACAAGGCATTTCCTATGAGTAAAACTAACAACAGACATAATGAAACACACCAAACACAACACAAATGCCTTTTATTATTCCTTTAAATCCGAGCCTGTAAACATAGGAATCAGTAAGTCACTGTACTTTTGGGAGTAAAGTTGAGCACATGAGTAAGCAGAAGTGTGAGACTTTATAAATAAATGTATTTTGTAGCTGGAAAGGAATCCTGCCTACTGTAATATTACAGATTCAGTAAAAAAGTAACTGAATTCTGTATGTATTTTCAGTATGCCACATTTTTAGATAAGTGAATTTCTCAAACAGAAAATGATGTATTGCATGTGCCAAAGGGGAAAAAAAAAATACATTCATTACTTTATATTATTTATGGAGGAATGGAATTCTCTACCTTGTAATTTTGTTTGTAACATTGGGCTTGAACTCAGAAGACATTAAATTTCCTTCTGCAGCACATGCTTCCTGTGTGACTGGCTGATAACTACATGACATTGCTATCTCTTATTTTTTCCATTTTAGTGTGGGCATAATTCTCTACAGTTTTCTATTTAGCATGTCAGTTACCCAACAGCCTTATTCTTACATAAGCTTCTCAGCTCTACAATCTAGATCCACCACAGGACATTTAATCATCTAGGACTAGGAATTCAGGTGTTTAAATCCAAATTCACGAAAAATTTTGCCTGTGCTCTTAGTTGCTCCAAAAGATTGTAATAGCTAATCTTCCCAAGAGTGGAGCTCCAGAGTATCTTAGTTGATTTCACTGTCTTCTGCTTGGAGTCCTAAATGTTTTCCTTGGGATTCTGAGAAAATTTGAAGTCCTGTCTTGCTCTGGATAAAAATTTAATATTCCTCATATTTTCAGTTGCAAATTTCACCAAAAAAAATCACTAGAATTTTGTTACAATCTTTACTATTGGCATTCATGTCTTCTATGAGCTTAGTGTCATTAGTATGAGCCTAGAGTTATTACTAATATAATCTTTTCCAATTTTCTGGCTTCAGCTTTTGAGAATACTTGCTTCAGAAAGACTAAAACCTTAGGCTATTTATCTAAAACTTCTTTTCCCAAGTTCTCCAAATTCTCAAAGTTTGATAAAAAACCTCATGTATTATTGTACTACAAAGCAAAAGAATAATTATTGTGTGTGTTTGGTTGTTTTTTTTTAAAAAATCTTAGACCAAAATGTTCCATAGTTTTAGCCATCAGTGCTTTAAAATAATCTGTTATTTAAGTGTAAACGTCAACATTTTGTAAAGCATACATTTGGCTAGAATGGAAAGTAATGGCTAATACTCAGCTGTCTCAAGCCTTTGGAGTATTTCTGTTGGGGCAATAGCTCTTGCAGAGTGCAAATCTGATCTCTTCTGGATGTAAAGAAAATAGTCTCCATGGCTGTACTGAAAGATAAATGCAACCCCTGGGAGTGGAGGAAAAATCAGAGAGAGGAGTTCATCTAAACAGTATAGTTTACAATGGGTTTATAAGATTGCAGGAGCCATTTTGTTCTCTCCTGAGCATGTCTGTATTGGCTTTTGTTTTAAATGTGATCTTTTCCAGTTTCCTTTCTCTTTTCTTATCAAACCTTGGTATTACATCCTTCCTGTGCTGCTCTTGCTAGCTGCTCATGAGTTTATTAAGGTGAGATATAGAAAATTTGTTGGAGGTCAAAAACTTCCTCAGGGACAATGTTCTGGAGACAGTCTGTCAAAATAAATTTGGAAAGAGCCATTGAAATAAACAAATGATGGCCTCTTTCTACAGAAATGCAAGTTTAAGTTGCATCCCAGCAAATACCCACAGTAGAAGACAGACAGAAACAAAACTGCACACAACACCCTGTTGGAAAATAATCCTTTAAATTTGGCCTCACAGTGGAAAGAGAGCACATCTACAAGTATCTGTTACTGTGAAAGGAAAGGAAAGTCTGAGGCTCACTGAATTACTGCTGCTGAGCTCCTTGTAGCACACAGGACCAGGGTGGCTGGTATTCTGAAAAACAGAAATGAAGTGGCTGGGTGTTTGCCTGGGTTTGAATTGACAACTCCTCTACCACTATGACACCAGTTTGTGCACTCTCTAGCTTAAATTATCCTGTATCTAGTCTTCATTTTTCCATTTTAATATTTAGTATTCAGTGATCTATCTCACGATCGAAGTATCTATAAACATTTAGCTATTGCTCTTATGTGTTGATATCCTAGATTAGCAAACTACAGTAGACCTATTCTCCTAATTCTTTTTTCCTTGTCGCATTTTCATTTCCCTTGGATTAGACAAAATGAGACTTTCCTCTTTCATGTCTGTAATCGGTTTCATTTTACATTTCATATGAACTAACAGTGCTGCTGAGATTGATCTCACAGCGTGGCTGGGAAGAGATGAATATTTTATGCATTTATAAAAGATAAAATGAAAGCATATTATTCTAGGGATGTACTGTTGATGTTCCACATAAAATTGTGACAGCATGTCCATTCAGAACCTTATTTGCACATCTCTCTCATCTCTTTGAGTGGAGTCACCTTTCCACGTCAAAATTCTTGCACTTAATGTGATTGCAAAGCCTTTTTGTCATGAAAATTAGCAAATACTTCTGAAGTTAGAAGTAGCGTAGTTTCACACAGACATCACCATGGAAATTTATAAGAGGTTACATGTTTTGTAGATACATTTCCATAAATATTAAAGCATGGTGCAATGAGGAGTTTAGAGAAAACGACTCTAAAATAATACCTGCAGAAACTTGCCCAATGCTTGTCGCTGCTCAGAGGCTGTGCATGAGCAAAACTCTGGTGGAAAGACTTACACCTCAGTCAATTTAACACTTCAGTGCAAGTGGTGCTGAACCACTGAACTTCGAGTTAAAGCCAAATTCTTAGCTTTTTTATTTTAGTAAGCCTGAAGCTTTACAGAGTTCACTTGGGTGAGGATGATGTCCAATCTCCATTGCTTTACCAAGCTTCTAAATTCAGCGGAGTTCCTGGCTTGTTCTGCCTCATGACAGCCAGAAGGACAGGGCATCCCTTGCCCTGTAAGAGGTTGCTGAGGATCAGGATTCAGATAATCTCTACTCCCTGCTATGGATGCTTTTCACAACTGCAAAAACATTTGGATTGCATTCACAAGCTGGTTGTATTGAAAGATTGTCTGGTGATGGATGCATGTTTAAGTAAAAGTATCATCACACTAAATTTAGTGGCAAAAATTGTTTTGAATTAGCAGGGTTTCATTCCAGGTTGAGATATAAATACTCAAAAACTTGAATACTAGGGTAAACATAGAGGCTGATAACCCCTTGTCTCCGCCCTATACCCACAGTATCTGTGCCCCAGATGGTGTGACATAATTAATGCATTTGTGCTCACCAAGGTTTTATTCAAATTTTTTTATATAGTTCTGGAATTGGTCCACACACACTTAAAAGCATGTGATGGCCTTTGCTTTGGAGTTGGAATGATAAACGAAAGTGCATTCAAGGAAGCTGAATTATGTTTTTGTGCAGTTTTGTTGTTATTCTCAGAATATGGCTTCATGCTCAGTCACGCTAATGGTGATACATTATTCTCAATAATAACATTTCTGCTTCCATCAATAGTAGCTCACTGATGGGACTGCATGGTATTATCAGGTCACTGATGCTGTTCTCAGATGATGTTTTCAGGAAATAAAAAGCTTCAGCTGATGTAATGACCTAAATCTAATGATTCGAGGACAGAACACTCAATCAAGATTTCAATTCAAGATTTTTGTTCCTGTAAATTGTACGTCAAGGCCACAGTCTCCAGGAATATTTAAGGTTTGACCACAGAACCCCAGCTTACGCTGGGGAAAACTCTCAGATAGGCATCTCCACTGAATTTGAAGAAAGAAGCAGGCCCCACCCTCATAAAGCAAGGCAGGCACAAGTTAGTTCTTACTGCGCTCAGTTGAGAGATTAGTGTTGAACACATAGCATATAAAAATAGATTTTAAAAGCTTCAGAAGTAAAATTATTCTGATTTTGTCTTTAGGAATGTATTTTCTTGTGCTGGGAGGAAAAGATACTGTACTTTATCATTGTGTTGTTATGTGATAGCTGGAAATGAAAGAAGTACTGTGTTTGCTAGACTGGCATAGGTGTTGAATTTTTTATCACTAGTCAAAGGGAAGAACGTTCTTGCTGACTGCATAGTTAGAAACACACATGAAGATGAAACATTGCATGAGCAATCCGATTGTTTTGGCAATCTCCTACAGATTATTTTAGTAATCTGAGAGACGTTATTCAAATATGTTAGTTTTCTTCTACCTAAATAATATTGGAGGTCCCATAACTTTCATACCATGATGATATTTTATGCTTATAAGGATTCTTTGTCTGTAAGTCTTGTTCTTTCTTGTCATAGCCAGTGTCTGTGGTGTTGTATCTGAAGCCTTTAACACTGGCTCTTTTGTCCCTTTCAGCTAATGATGTATGAATTGGTGCCTCCAATCCACAGTTCTGCTATGGCAGTCCTTCACTCCATTATTTTTCACCCCAAAGTTAATAATGAGGTAGTGGAATAATGAACATATCATCAGTAAATAAGGAGACTAAGACCACGTGTTGAGATTTATTAAAAACAAACTTTTAAAAGAGTGGAGAGGAAGAGGAAAAGAACT
This sequence comes from Cephalopterus ornatus, assembly GCA_013396775.1. NCBI lineage: Eukaryota > Metazoa > Chordata > Aves > Passeriformes > Cotingidae > Cephalopterus > Cephalopterus ornatus. The sequence goes on along the minus strand of VZRE01000136.1, from coordinate 91,343 downwards.
GCTGTCATTAGAAAGGACTTTAAAAAGAATTTCGACTTCCTCGAGACATTGTGATATATTTTGATTTGGGATGTGTCTTGTTTTCACTTTATATTTCAAATTGAATTAAATTCTAGGCAAATATTGTTACTTGCATTTCTTGTAGGACTCCTACCATCACGGTGAGCTTTGTGCTGTGGAATTACATCATATGTCAGGGTTTATGCTCTGAGCAGTTTATAATACAGATGTCATGCATCATATGGATAAAAACAGGCAGGATCACATAGCTCCAGATCATTTTCAGAGCATGCAGTAGAAGTTGAGGGTGATTGAACACTAGAACATGTTACAGTGAGTGGGCATGGAGTCTCTGTCTTTGTAGGCATTTATAAGCCAGTGGGGCTCAGCCCTGAACAACTTACTCTACTTGACCCTGCTCTGAGTGTAGGGTTGGACTAGGTGATCTGCAGAGGTCCTGTCCAATCTCAACAAGTCGGTAATTCTGTGTGGTTTTGTGCCAACCAGATCTAAGTCTCTGGAGTCTTATGACATAACTGTTCATTGAACTACATCATCTATGCCATAAAGTTGTACAGAACCAATATTGTTATGGATGGAGACCAGTTCTGCAATTATTAGATTGAGTAGTACTTCTTCATAGCAATTGTCCCATTGACTTTTATATTAAATTGGCTTCTGAGCACCTCTTGACCTGAAGGTTAAGCTGTTAATATGCAATTCAATCTAAAAATTAATTGACACTATTAAGACACTTCTTCCAAACCTATATTAATAACCCTCTTAATATCCAAACCTAGGAGCCCTGAATGAATGAATAATGTATTTACTGGGTTTATATATTGGCATTCCTAAAGTACTAAATATGTACAATTGGTATTAGTTCAGCTGATCTCAGATTGGAACTGATCTCTTCCAGTGATGAGAGAAAATGACAAATTGTTCATTTGATGGGATTTTATCTCTTGTGGAATAGAAAGGAGTGCTGGAAATAGACAAAAAAATTGTATCATGCTACACGGATAAAGTAATATTGAATTGTTACTATCATAAACTGATATATTATTATATATTATTTGTATTTTATTCTATAATCAGATATATTAATTATTATTAACTAATAATGAAATATTTTTTTTACTTCCTTACAGTAGGTGAACCCAGATTTTCGGTGGGACCCACATAGTGCTGCATTTAATGTGGGATTAACTGTCGTGTATGCATTTTTACATGTCAGTGGAAAAAATCTTTTGCCCTTGCTACTTGCACAAAAATGGATTGCTGCACTGGCAGCTGTTTCCCTGCACTATTAGAATGAGAAAACAAAGAATTAGACTAGAATTGTCAGTGTTTCTTACAGAAAGTCTTTCTGAAGAGCATGTTTTCAATCATTGTAAAGGAGGAAGAAGTCACCTTGTTTCTTAGACAACAGTAATCAAATTGATAAGAAATAGGTCAAAATTGAACCTTTTCAAGATTGGTTTGTTTTCTGTAAATTTAAGGAAAATAAGTCAATTTTGTGATTTAGAAATAGCAAGTCTATTCCAGCCAAAAAGAGCAAGTAAAGTAATTTACACTCCTTCTTGGTATAAATATGGTAGCATTAAACTCCATTGAATTGATTTGCATAGCATGTATGATATAACTTATTATCAAAACAAAATCTGTGGGGAAAAGAGTTAAAAAATAAATTTCTGTTCTTAATGATTTATTTTGAACTTCACTTTTCTACTATATGTACATACATCTCTCAGTTTACCTTTAGTTTGACATTTATGTGTTACTATTGAATAGTTACAAGTTCAGTTCATCTTTTGAAAAGTGGATGATTTTCTAGGATAATTGCTGGAGATGTGGAAGGGAACATAAATTTTTCGCAAAGAATGTAACTACTTGTATTTTTTTATTCTGAATCACAGGCACTTTTTTATGATTCTAGAAATTATGATTCAAGCAGCGATTTTAACTGTTATGAGTGCTTACTCTTTGTGAGCTCACTCCTTTTTGCAAAAGCATGGCACTTGACAGTATTTGTTACTAGTAACACTTGGCTTTCTGCAGTGATAAGAGGATGGTAGTAGGCAGGTGTTACGCTGTGACTTCTACTTAGCAGGAGAAACTTGCTCCTTATCCTAGCCCTTATTCTTCCATCTGCTTACTTCACTCACTGTTGTGTCTGGCTGTAATCCAGATTTGTAAACTCTTTTGGAGATTTGGATTTTTTTTATATTCCATGCTTGTAGATGACTTAACACAGAGAGCACAATAATTATCTCTTCTTTTAAGACTGAAGGACAAATACTGTACTCTGAAGTCTTGTCTCCTGACCATCAGAACTTAATAAATTATAAAACTGCATTGTGGCTCTATCCCTGACCATGCAGCTCACTTTTCTTGTAATAGGAAGAAACCTCCTTAAATGCCCTTATTTGGGCTAACAAATAAAAATAAAAATAATTGGTGTATCTAGTACACCAGACTAAATTAGTAAATAAATTTAGCCATTGATCATAATAGTATCTTACTCTTGGTGAATTGAATTTAATTGACCATTATTAGTTAAAATGAGAATATTACAACTATTCCTTGTTAACTTAAACTTCTCTTCTGAATTAAGCAATGAGCTAATCTTTGGGTAAAATCAAAGTATAGTTCATACTCTTGTTTTGTTTTACATTTGGGTTTGGATTTTTGTTTTTTTCCAAAAGTATTAAAAATTACTGTAGCCTGTTTTAAAACTGTGGTATATGACAATGCAAAACAATACCTCAGTGCTGGGGGAAGTTATGGAGCAGATCTTGAGTGCCATCACGCGTACGGGGTAACCGGGGGATCAGGCCAAGCCAGCGTGGGTTTGTGAAAGGCAGGTCCATCTTGATCAACCTGATCTCCTAGTATGAGGAGGTGACCCACCTAGCGGATGAGGGAAAGGCTGTGGGTGTTTTCTACCTGGACTTCAATAAAGCCTTTGACGCCATTTCCCACAGCATTCTCCTGGAAAACTGGATGCTCACGGCCCGGACAGGTGCACTGTTCAGTGCGTGAGAAACCGGCTGGATGGTCGGGCCCAGGGAGTGGTGAGGAATGGAGTTACATCCAGCTGGCAGCTGGTCACCAGTGGGGTTCCCCAAGCCTCAGTATTGGAGCCGGGCCTCTTTAATATCTTTATCGGTGATCTGGACAAGGGGACTGAGTGCTCCCTCAGTATGTTTGGAGGCATCACCAAGCTGAGTGGGAGTGTTGGTCTGCTGAAGGGCAGGAAGTCTCTGCAGAGGGATCTAGACAGGCTGAACTGAGGGGACATGACCAATTGTGTGAAGTTCAACCAGGCCAAGTGCTAGATCCTACACTTGAGTCACAACGTCCCCGTGCAGTACTACAGGCTGGGGAAAGAGTGGTTTGAAAACTGCCCTGTGGAAAAGGCCAAAGGAGTGCTGGTGGACAGTGGCTGAACATGAGCCTATGTGTGCCCAGTTGGCCAAGAAGGCCAATGGAATCCTGTCATGTAACAGCAACAGTGTGGCCAGCAGGACACAGGGAGTGATTATCCCCCTGCACTCAGTACTGGCGAGGCCACACCTTGAATCCTGTGTTCAGTTCTGGGCCCCTCTCTACAAGACAGACACTGAAGTGCTGGAGCGTGATCAGAGAAGGGCAACAGATCCAGTGAAGGGTCTGGAACTTTATAAGGAGCAGCTGAGAGAACTGGGGTTGTTTAACTTGGAGAAAAGGAGTCTTATGGGGGGATGTTATCATTCTCAACAACTGCCACAGGAGGCTGTAGCCAAGTGGGGGTTGGTCTCTTCTCTCGGGTTATAAATGACAGGACAAGAGGAAATGGCCTTGAGTTTTGCCAAGAGGGGTTTAGATTGAATATTAGGAAAATTTTCTTCTCTGAAAGGCTTGTCGAGCATTGGAACAGGCTGCTCAGTGAAGTGGTGGGATAATCGTCCCTGGAGGTATTTAAAAGATATGTAGATGTGGCACTTAGGGACTGGTTAAGTGGTGGACCTGATAGTCCTGTGTTAACAGTTGGACTCAATGATCCTAGAAGTCTTTTCCAACCTAAATGGTTATATGATTCTATTCTATAATGCAAATGGATTTAGACTCTGAATGCACACATTTTTAAATATGCACTGAACTTTAAACAAATAAGCAGTCTCTTTACTTTAGGGGCATAGCTCATTAAAAGAATACAAAATTCCTGTAGGTGTTTCTGAGATCAGTGCCCTGCATAGTTATGTTGACACAGAAAATGATGTTGTTATGGCCTTTAAGAAGCCAAAGGGAAGAGAATTTATAATTATGTTTGAGGTATTCAAAATAATTTAAAAGATACTTCATCTACAGAGTTCACAAAGCATCTCCCATATTTTCTTCAAATGAGCTCTAAAATAATTCTCTACTTACATTTCCTAGCTTTGTACTTAGGTTCACTCTACCGAGCAATTTTTACAAGTGCAGATGAACTTGCAACTAGTATGATTAACTATTATTATTCCATTTTATTAGAACAATAATGACAGTGTTTAGACTTAAACAAATGAAATATTTCTGAATCTATGTGCTACACACTTGGCAAAGAATCAGCTGGACAGAGTGCTGTCCCCAAGCACTGCCCTTCGCGGGATACCATTCTTTATTATGTTGCTGTTTATTTATTATCCCTTTAATGCATTATTGCACTCAAGCAAGATGTACTTATGTAACAGGACATAAAAATAATTTGTGGAGCAGTAGATGAAAGTTACAACACACTGCTGTCTATGTTAGACAAGATTTAGTTAGAAACCTAAGGGGAAAATCATGAAAAATGTAATCTTCCCTATTTTTTCCTTGTCTTAATCTTTTCTGTTTCTTCTCTGTACATGGCATATTTAATCAGATCCAACTGCTTGAAGATTCCTGCATCTTTAGAGGTCCCTTTTTGGAAGAAATTAATGTAAATCTAGCCAAGCCCTGATTTGAGAGGGAATTATCTTAAAACTGACTTTGTATGACAGTCATGTTTGACTTTTTTCTTACTTAGAAATATTAATATACCTGTCATAGTAAAAAGCTTTTGATAGTGAATTAGAAACGATCCTGTTTCTCAAGTGGGGCACTTTAGTTACCTACATACGTCAAAGTGAGAAAACAATAATAACATCATTATTATTTAAATTTTTTACTATTGTGTCCAAATATGTCATTATAATACTTCAATAATTTACAGTTATTTCCAAGATCTGTTAACAAATGTGTACACACAAACATGATCAAATCTGTAATATGACATATGGTGCAATGTTTTTAATGGAACATGATAATTAGGTGAATAAAAGAGATGCAGATTGATACTTGGTAACATTATAGGGAAATGTATTTGCTTTCCTTACTGTGTGCCTCCTATCTTCTCTGGTGTTGAATACAAAGTTCAGAACCATTTCTGTAAGGTGGTGGTGTTCATTCTTCCTGCTCAAATGAGTAAGAATTAATGAATGAATATTAATTAATGAATATTACTCTTGGTATCTGGAGTTTTCTTTAATAACCAGCTAAAAAACTTGGTCTACCCAACGACGTTCGACCTATTCAGACTCCTCTCAAGCATCTTTGACAAGGCTCAGAGGAATAACAGAGCTACCAACAGACAAGAGGTGTGTGGAATCACTTGGCTATGAGATTCCAAGAGCCTTCTGAACTTTTGGTGTTATATCAGAGAGGGGAGGTCTCTCCCTGCTCAGTGGATCTCAGACAGGAGGGTCCTACCAGCACCCCCAATCGCACAGCTTAGCCAAGGGTGTGTCGGGAGCACCCGCAAAGAAACACAGACTCTGAGGTTTGCAGGAGCTGGGTGGACAGCTGTGGTGGGTAAAGGGTGTCTGTTCAGGGAACAACTGCGGCGCTGTGAGAGATCCCAGGAGCAATACGGAAAAAGCAATGGTGAGGCAGGATTCAGATTTTGTTAAAAGTTGTAAAATGCTTTGAAAATTAAACTTTCTTTATTCTTGTACTATATTCCTGCATAGACAGATATACATAGATATATATTTGTGTCCTTGTTTGTGTGGGAACTCTGAATCTTAAAATTAATGTGTATAACAGTTTATCTTTAGAGAAATTGACATTAGTAGCTGCAAGAAGCATATACATAATTCTTTAGAAATGTAAATTCTGCTTTTTTTGATATGCATATCCTTAGCTTTGCTGTTCTGTGGGCAAGACTCCAAATGCTGTATTTCTGTAAAACAGCTACCAAAGTCAGCTACTGTTCGTATAAAGCATCATTTGGAGAACAGGTTATCATGGGAATAGGAAAACTTAATAGAGTGAAAAATATTTAAATCTATATAATATATTGTAACAAATTCGGAACCTGCAGATATCGGATAACGTAGCTATGGTGAAACTTCACGCCAATTAAATTGATGAGGTCCAAAAGTCCCCAGTTAGGATAAAGAATCGTCACCTCAATTTCTAAAAGCTTCTGTAGAAGAGAACATTTGACTGATCAGTACTAGATCTGGGTAAGCATCTTTCAAAAATGCATTGCACTTGTTTCAGATGTAGGACTCTGGAAGGACTTCGGTCTTGCAGAATTTCTGTGTTGCAGGAGTCAACTCTGAGTAGTCCAAGGAAAATTGGAGCTATGTGTCTGGATATGTATAAATTATGTTGATAATTAGATGTCTGTCTGGTGTATAGGAAGAATTGGGTGCCCAAGAAAGAGATCCACTAATGTCTTCAATATGCATGTGAAAATTTTTATGACATTCTTATGCCACATGCCCTGTTAAATTGTAAGAAAGGACATTTATATGCACAAACCATGTTTTATAGCCAATTTTTCCAACACCTAATGGTTAATCTTCAATAACTTAAAACCCTGTGATCAGTTTCCTTTGCCAGTCTGATGACATAGTACCTGAATTTCTTAATTTCTCATGATGCAGCTTTTTTTATTTTATAAAAAATAAATAGCTATTTGTATTCAAGGGAGAGGAGGAATGACATTTTGCTCCATGGTTAGAACACTAGCTTCCAGTGGAAAGCACACATAAAGCATTGTACTGCCTGAATAAATAGTACTTGGAGCAAGCGCTGAAACTTCGGGAACTTCCCAGCAGGAATTGATTACCTTTATGTTTGCAAGGAATATATCCTATCCCACATAATCTCTGTCTTTGGTGTCATCAAGTGGCTATTTCTATATGTCATGCACAGTGGAACAATTTAAAGGACTGAGAAGTTCCAGTAACCTGGTGGGTCGCTATTAACTTGGCATATTCTGTGATTCTGTGTAGTGCATTAACAGGGAGAACATGTGGCAGGTTCAAAGCTCTGGACAGAAAATAGACTTTTTCCTTCATCACACAAACACTTCTAGGTAAGAGGGAGGTGTTTTTATCAGCTCTTGATTCTGGGGACCAAAAGGTGGGTATGTTTTGCTATTGGAACTTTTTGTAGGAAAAGGGTGATGGGAAACCTAGTATATGGCTCTCAACAAGGGCTGGACATAGAGCTGAGAAGGGGACCACGAGGAGGAATGAGTATACCCTGCCCAAACTTGTTTGCAGTTAGAGTAGCAGTTGAGACCTAATCAGGTTTAGTAGTAGCTGCAAAACATTTCCAGCTGGTTTTGTATGGCATGTAGACAGACAGACAAACAGATAAGGGCACTGTTTGAAGGAAGACCTGGAGGAGGGCTAAAGGTGTAGGAATGAAAAAAGAAATCCTCACTAAACAAAAACTGTATGAGTGAGTGGGTGTAAGAGAGAGGGAAAATTATGTTCATTTTTCAACCTGATTTTGCAACTGCACAGGAAACTCCCATTTACTTACTTTTTTTTTTTATTTTTTATAACAGTCTAATTTTCACTCATGATAGGAGGACATGCATGAAATTATTTTAATGAGCAGTTACTTAAAGAAAGCATAATCAAGGAGATTAGGAGTTTCTGTACTTTTTCAACTTTTATATCTCTGTCTACATGTGCAAGAATTTTCAAGAATTAATCATTTACTTTCAAAAATGCTTTGGGCTTTTCATGTAATTCTTATTTTAAGCACTGATGTAGCCACATACTTTTTCCGTTGATGGTTCAGAAATAGGATTTTCTTGCCTGTTTTATTCTGTCAAAGTCAGTAGAAATAATAAGGTATTTATGCCATAGCAGCCAACTCACTGCTCTGCAAAACAATGTTGAAAATGTGAGTGTAAAATGTTCAGTTGTTTCATGAGTTTCTAGAGCTCACTTTTCTGTGTAGTATTTCAAGAACTTTAGCTCTATACTCTATTACCTCAATAGAAATATTTAAGTGAAAGTTGTTAAAATTACCGAACTGATGTCTCCAAGTATAACAGTGGTTTAGGCTGTAGTTGTAGTGACTGACGGAGCTGAAATGAAAATTCAGGACAATTTTGAAGGTTCATCAACCTAGAACACCATAATCATAATAAAAATACCATGGAGGAGCAGGTTTTTATTCTTAAAGTAATGAAATTTGTGTTTGAAATAAGTCAGAAGTTTTTCCATGTTTTTGTTATTGCCATCAATAGTTTCAGCCTAGCCAAATCAGACATTCCTAATAAGGAACAAGGGTACATAGTGAATTCCTAACAAGAGCACAAATATCTACTACTCAGTTGCAGGTATGCTGACATAGAGGACAGCATGCTGGAAATAGGGAATAAAGGTCTGGAACCTGCTGTTGTGATCAAAGATAATTAAAAGACCATAAGAACCCACAGTGGGCAAGAATTAGGAAATTAGGAATAAAGTCTAGTGCAAAATACCTTATAAAATTAATTTTTTCTTTTCATTCTTCCCCAGAAAGTGTCAATTTGTTGTTTTAGTTACATTTTGCTCTTTCTGCTTTTATCTACTTTCCTCTTTTCATTTTATCACTAAAAAAAAAATAAAAAATAAATACTAATAGAAGCAGAGAAGTCAAAGTTCATCCTTAGAAATAAAGGCATGCAGAGGAGTATCCACTTTACACTGCTGCAAAGGGTTTCGGAAAGTCTTGCCCATTCCTGTGCTTGTTTGTGCTGTGCAAATGGGAAGGCATTCCTCAGAGGAATGCGGGAGGCAGCATTTCTGTAGGCAATCGGGAAATTCTTGCTGGGGTGGGAGTCACCAACACTCCCCCAAGCTCATGAGAAACCCAAGGTCAGGATTAGAGTGCGAAATAAAAGTGTCTGCTAATTGATTTTTGTTATATGTGGAATAAGAATGGTTAGTGGTAGAGCTTTGGCTCCCTCGTGAAAGGCTGGACGCTGCTGGTGCTGTGGTTGCCAGTGCACTGTTATCATCTCCCAGCTACAAGGTCTTCAAGTCTTCAGCCTTCCTTGCAGTGCTGGTGTCTTCTGCACTTGTAATTTCTCCTCACTCACTCCTCGGAGTTCTTTTCAGTTTCTGCTTGGGCAGCTTTGCACACCCAGTCACGGTTACTTTGGCATTTAAAACCCAGTATTGGGAAGCATGGCCGGGCTCACCAGTGCTGCTGCAGGCAGCCCAACTGCTGCAGGGCATGGAGCAAGGATTTCTACACCACAGGCATAACGGAGAGAATTTTATGCCTGGCGGAGGGATATCACTGCCCATATCCCACAAACATCTCTGCCTGGGAGTATTTCTAGCTGTTCACTTCTCAGCCCTGCCCCCTGGCTCCCTCATGGGGAGATACCTGTGCAGCCCAGCAGCAAGAGCTGGGATGATGGTGAGCATTCTGGAGTGCCATCTGGTGGCACTGCATCCGAGTGCTGGTCATGTGAGGAATGATGCCCCTGTGACAGAAGATGTTCGGTGGGGTAAGCACCAGTAAGCATGAAATGTCAGGGCGCTGTAAGATGCTCTACCCAGAGGCAAGGATTGAGCTATCATGATAATCAATGATGTATAATTGCCTTACAGTACTCCTCTTTCCCACAGCAAGAGTGAGCAAGGCAGACTGGAGACACTGGGGCCTGCATTTTGCCTGATTTTTTGTTATAAACATCAGTTACATTATCTTTATAAGCATTGCAAGTCTGTCCTTCTACCAGAAATTTCTGTTTGACATGACAGGTTTACAAATAGTTTGGTTACTCCTGCTTTTGTTCAGAGCTCTGATTTGAAGGGATTGAATCTATGTTTCCATTTCTATGGAAACAACTAACTGTCTTCTAATATAGCTGTTTTGTAACTGCTGGGTCTGGTTCCTTTCTCATGTGGGCTGTTTTTAAGCCAGTTTTGTGCTGTCGATCCTACCTGAGTTGCTTGAAGCTGACACTTATAACTGAGAGCATTTAAGTCTGCTGCTTTCCCAGCACATTGCAGAGAAAGGGACTTACATGCAAAATGTAAGCAGGTTTGGAGCAGATACTGTAAAACATCTCTTAACATCCATCATTTTATTTTGATAGTCCTAGTTCTAACTCAAGAGCTAAAACAGCTACAAATTTCTGTTATATGGCTCACATTGATCTGCCAGCTGTGAAGAATTAGCCTTTTTGTATTCATTAGGAATACGGATTTAGGTTTGATATTCCTCCAAAAACTTCTGAATACAGGATCAGAATTACATTTGTGGTTTGTTTGGGGTTTTTTTTCCATCTGTATTAAAACACATAATGTTCTGTGTTTCAGAAATAAAAGTTGTTCATAATTGTTGATCCTCTCGTGCACTGGCCTGGAACAGAAGCAGGAGTGGTCATTCTCCCACACCTGACTGGGGGAAAATCTGTTATTTGGTTTAATACTATCTGCCTTCCTTCAGAAAAATGCCGTAGTTTCTCTTGGGAGTTGCAGTCTTTATTATGTTTTGAAATGAGGCTGATGTCAAATGGGTTTGATCCTCATATCAGATGGTTGCAGTGCTGGAAAAATCGTAAGTGATGCATGGAGAGCTGGCTGGTCATACTGCAGTAACCCCTTTCGTGTTTCTGATGAGGGAAACAACATGAGAAGTTAGGCAAAAGGTGAGTACTTTCCTAAAATGGATTTTCTTTATTATTTGGTCATTTGGAGACTGGATACAAGGATATCCCACACAGATATACCACACAGGAGTGACTACTACCTCTATAAGCTTCTTGCAGCTCATGCTCATAAATGTCTTGCTCTCTGTGGTTCAAAGAACTTCCACTCACTTCATCTGAGCTGACAAGAGCAGCTAGTGAGGCTGCAGACATTTTCCTCTTGTGAAGACTCCTCTTCCTCTTGCTGTGGCTGTGAAAAGAGCTGAAAAGTGTACACATGAGGCAGGCTTTGTATTTCGCTGTGTCTGGCCCCATGGGGCAAGCTATTTTTGAGTCATGTTTGCACGGTTCCCTGATGGGTTAAGTAGACGCTCTCATTCTTGTTGATTCTTGCTCTCCTGAAATGAATCAACCCATGAGCCAGTTCTTTTCTGTGCTGCTTTAATGTTATGTTAGTAAACATAATTTCTTATTTACCAATCACAATAGCCTAAAAACAGAGCAGTATTATGGAAAATCTGTTCTTGACCTTTAACTTTTACTATTTTTTCTGAAGAGCTAAAATATACATAACACTAAAGACAGACTGTTTATATGCTAAATAAACCAAAGGGAAAAATAAGATCAACATATTTAAACATCTACTGAAGCATATGAAATACATATCATTTCACATTTTCAGCTAAATTATACCCTAGAAAGACATCCATTGCTAGAGGGCAAAAGTTGGAGTTATGGTAACCCAAAGAAGAAAACATGATAACGTGGCGATCTTATCCAACCTGGAAAAGGGGGTGGGTGAGCTTTGGTTTTGTTGCTGTTTTGGAGGTTGTTTTGCTTATTTATGTATTTAGTTATTTGTCTACTATACTATTCCTCAAACACTGTTCATATTCACTTCCTCTTTGTGGATATATTTGTTGAGAGGTCTGACAAGGTCGATACTTTCATTGGACAGCTTTGTAACTCTGTGCACAAACCCATTTATTAACGAAACAAACATGCCTGGAGTTATGCTCTCTGTTATTCACGTGGTGGGTTTGAGTCTGAACGAGCTCATCTTCCTAGCTGGGGCGTACTTTCTAAGCAGGCATTTGCCTGGGAAAATACACAGAGGTCCATTCAGACCATCTCTTTTTCTGATTAAACCAATATGGGACGTTCCTGCCCTGGGCCAAGTAGCACAGTTTGTGTAGTGTGACATATACGGCTCCTCTGAGGCCACAGGAGGAGGAAAAGTGTTGCTGAGCATGGACCATGGTAGAAAATGGCTTTCAGCAGGACTTCTTTGAGGACAGGGCCCTGGCCAGGGTGCCTAAATCCCAGCTGCTGCCCAGGGATGCTAACTGTTCCACTGTACCTCTCCAGGCTTATTCATTCAGCAAACATGTGGGGGCTTGGCAGGCAGCTCGAGGTGTCGGTGTCAGGCATGCATCATGGGAATGTCCTGTGACAGTATGGAAATTGTCTGGTGTAAATTGCATTGTTCTTTAAGTTAATCTCATCACTGATTTAGGGCCACGCCCTAGTACCACTGCAGTTTTGTACTCTGAGAGTGGGCAACCTTTTCCGTGTGGGTGGGTGGAGAAATACAGGCACTCTTGTAAAGGCTGGGTCAAACACACATCAGGCTTGAATCCATGACCTCATACCTATCCCAAGTGCACTCGTGTGGGTGCTACAATGATAAAATATAAAAGCAGCACAAGACAGTTTCCAATAAAAAGTTATCACTGCAATTCAGAAAAATTGTAGGTGTTTAGAGATTTAGGAATCCATTTCTATGGTCTGTAAGTCTTTCTACCTTGAGCTTATATTTTCCATTTTATCTCAGTCTCTTAATTGTATTTCAGGTTTAGTGCTAAGGTGTTAACAGTGTGTGGAGGGACCAATAAAATCTCTCCCAGTACTGACTGTTTATTGTTTTTAAGATGTATAAGACTGCCTGCTATTATTTAAATGGCTGTCCTTTGTTTTTACTTTGTCGAAATGACAAAGTGCTCTTTCTCTTTCGGATAGCATAAATATAGGTCATAGGAATTTTAGTGTCAGCATTTTTCTGTCCACTGCAATGACCCACTTCCATAGGTGAGACTCTTAATTCCTCCTGTCCTTGCACATGACCATTTTTTCCTAGGTTTTAGGTTCCCTGAAGAGAAATGTCCTAAGTCAAATACATTGGGATACACAGTGGTACAGAGGATAGAGGGAACATCCTCATGGCCTTAGTGACAATTACAAGCAACCTGAGATTATGGACTCAGTGAACCATGTTGTCTCTTCCAGTGTCAGTTCAGCTCCCATATAATTTCAGGATCTAAAATGCAATTTAGTAGAGTGATTCCCATGCTGTGATGTGTGAACCACTTGCACCTGCACGGCCAAGAAAATGCTTGATGGTACAACTCTCTAGTTGTGCCTGTGGGTATGGTCCTTTACTTTGAATAGTCTGCAAGTCTGTGACCAGTTGACAGGGAATCTCTGATAAATACAAAAATTCCATGTGATTCTTTAGGACAAGTCCTGCGATCTCATAAATTGACAACGCCCTCAGGCTGTGACCCTTTGTCATCTGTATAAATGATGTATAAATATATGGAAGATGTATCCATAGTTGGTCTAAATCTGCCTACATCTTAAATAACCTAATAATTGCCTAGAGTTTATGCATCACACAGCTTCAGAAATCAAACAATCGTCAATCAGGAGGCAGAGTTAAGCTTGAGAACACAATTGCATGTGGTTTTCCTAAAGACTCTTTCAGTGTAGCGGTATAAATTATTGCTTACTATCAGTTAATATCTAATTCAATGCAAAATGGAATTTCTTATGAATGCTGACATAGAACAATGCTCAGTGTGCCTCTGTGATTTCACTGGTTTGTAGGAGTGAAGGCATGATTTCAGGTTATTTAGATAACAAAAGGTGATGTAATTCAGTCATAATGGAAAAACACCACAGCTCCAGGGAGGCTGCACCCTCTAAGCACCAGAGCCTGGATCTGCAGTCTGGAGTTGGTTTGACGAAGGACATTTCAAGGAGAGCTAGAGCTCATCTGAAAATATCCATCTTTGAGAGAGATCCCTGCAAGTGACTTTCTCCTTTTCTTCCAAATATGTCTACACTCAGTGAATTCCCAGACTCGAGTCTTTACTGTGTCACTGTAGATCCATGTTAGGAATGTGTTTCTTATGTCTGCTTTCTTCCTTTCATACATGGCCAATTTTTTTTTCTTCTTAATTTGAACAAGAAAGACAGAGTATTATGCAAAAGCTTGCTTGGGAAAATAAAATGCCTCGAACTAGTGCAGCTGCTTTGCTATAAATAAAGTTAAATATAGTGGGGGTTTAACCTAGATGTTTGATTAGGTTAGATTTGGAATAGCCTCACTAGAAACAAGCACATTGTATAATATCCTGAAGAACTCATGTTTTATGCGTATTTCAGTTCTTGTGAGCAAAAGAACACAAGAACAGTTTGTTATGAACTGTTATTTATAAATCGTGACTTCAGGTACACAGCAGATAGGCACTCCAGTGTCTGTAAACTCTGAGAAAAGAAGAGAGGGACCTGCAGCAGTGTTACATCTGAATATCCCAGAGATCTGAGTGACTGTGAACTTCTTAGACCTAAAATCTTCTGTCATATGAAACTATAATTACTTTTCACTTTTTATATACTTTTCAATAATATTTTTATATGGTATAATAATAAATATTTCAATATATACATATAATTTCAATTATATATATATAAATAATATTTAGATAACAAATATTTTTGATCAGTTTCACTTCAGTGCATGGTAAAATCATGGAAAAGATTATTCTGGGAGATATTGAAAAACACCTGAAAGACAACGCACTCATCAGTCACAGTCAGCACAGCTTCATGAGGACAAAGTCCTTCTTGTTGAAATCTTCTACAACAGGGCAACTTGCCTAGTTGATCTAGGAAAGTCGTAGATGGATCTTTTTGGACTTCAGCAAAGCTTTGGATACTGTCTCTGGACAAAATGTCCAGCATACAGCTGGATAACCATATTGTGTGGTGGGTGAGCAACTGGCTCACGGGTCAGGCACAAAGAGTTATAGTGAATACAGCAGCATCAGGCTGGTGACCGGTCACTAGTGGGCTTCTGCAGAGCTCCTTCTGTGGCCCAGTTCTCTTCAACATCTTCATAAACAACTTGAACACAGGACTGGAGACGATGTAAGTTTGTCAACAACACTAAATTGGGAGGAGGTGTCAACTCCCTCGAGGACAGAGAGGCCCTGCAGGGAGACTTTGAGAAATTAGAGAAATGAGCAATCACCAACTGTGAATTTTAACAAGGGCAAGTGTTGGATTCTGCACTTGAGATGGGGAACTCTGGTTGTGTGTGTAGACTGGGGAATGAGAGTCTGAAGCGAAGCACTGCAGAAAGGGACCTGGGGCTCCTGGTCGATGCCAAGTTGAACCTGAGTCAGCAGTGCCCTGGCAGCCAGGAGGGACAACCGTGTCCTGGGGGGCATCAGGCAAAGCATCGCCAGCCGGGTGAGGGAGGGGATTGCCCTGCTCTGCTCTGCACTGGTGCAGTCTTGCCTTGACTACTGTGGTCAGTTTTGGGCACCACGATATAAGAAAGATATTAAGCTATTAGAGAACACCCAAAGTAGGGCCACGAGGATGGTGAAGGGTCTGGAGGAGAAGCCGTATGAAGAGTGGCTGAGTTCACTTGGTCTGTTCAGCCTGGAGAGGAGGAGACTGAGGGGAGACCTCATTGTGGTACTCAACATCCTCATGAAATAGAGGCAAGTACTGATCTCTTCACCCTTGTGACCAGAGACAGGACTTGATGAAATGGCATGAAGCTGAGTCAGAGGAGGTTTAGGTGGGATATCAGGAAAAGCTTCATCCAGAGGGTGGTTGGGCACTGGAACAGGCTCCCCAGGGAAGTGGTTACAGCAGCAAGCCTGACAGAGCTTGAGGCATTTGGATGATACACTCAGGCACACACTCTTGGGGTGTCCTGTGCAAGGCCAGGAGTTGGACTCAATGATCCCTGTCCAACTCAATGATCCTTGTCTCTTCCAACTCAGCATAATCTATGACTCCATGATTTTATGATTATTTTTTGTTCTTTGTCCAGAACATATGAAATAATTTTGCATAAATAATAATCAGGCATAACTGAAGCGTCTGGTATTTTGAAATGGATTCTGATTCCTGCCAAAGCAGGAAATCATGAGTTAAACAATTAATAAATGCCATTCTTAACTTTCCAGCAAAACAAAAGGAAACAAATTAAGACAAACTGTATAAGATTTTAAATATGTGGCAAAATGTAACATGAAGATCTTATCCATTCTGTCTGCGATGTTTAAACGAAATGAAGAGCATAAACTTTTCTTTAGAAAAGTGAGTTTAGATTGAAAAAAAAAACCACCTCAAAAGTACATGAGTTTATGAAGTTTCTTATTTCCTGATTCAGAGTGATGACAAGAGGTAATGAAACGTTGTTGGAGATTTTCACTGAAGTTGGGACACTCTTTGAGACTGAGTCACAATTTGAAGCTTGTCCAGCACTTGTAGCTGACCCACTCCTGTCTGATGCATGAGGTGAAATTTAAAGGTTCCAACATTTTGGGACTGGGAGACTTGGTGGGGTGAGAGAAGAGCAGAGCTCTTGAGTTTTATTGCACATGCAGTCAGAAGTATTTCTCAAAATTCAAGGGAGCAGATGTTGCTCATGGGATTATGACCTTTAACCTGATGTTCAGGTTTTCTCTGTTTACGCCAGGGATAAGCTAAAATAAATATATTTACTTCAGATTGCCTGGGGCCCAAATGGTCTAAAAATATTGAAGCTCACTGCAGCATCTCAGCAGTGAGTTTATTTGAACAGAATCAGCATTATTTTTATAGAACACAAAAATATTTTACATAGTTCTGAGAAACAGAGTTTGTTATTAAAAAGGCATCCTCAGCTCCCCTCCAAACTGTGGAGCCTCATGTGTGGAGAAACAATTATCAACTACTAAAACCTTGAAACAGTGACTTTCCAGCTTTTAAAACACTCTTTTAAAAGCTCTGAGGGATGACAGAAAAATAAAAATCCAGTTACTAGTCAAGCATGGAGCAAAAGTTTTCATTTGAGTATCAGTGACGTACATTGTCAGTAGTCCCTGAGCTCTCGTAATCAGGTATCTGGTACAGCAGAGTCGTCTCCACTCAGTGCTACATAATACTGCAAGTATTTTCTTCTAGACCTGGCCAACCTTACAAAAGTATAAAACACTGAAGGCTCTCAGCACCTTTGCCTCTTGGACTCCAGGCATAGGGCATCAATTCCTGGAAAGGTTAACTTTCTGTTAGCAAGAGGCTGACAGGATGCTGCTCGCTTGTCCAGCTTTATTATTCATTCTCCAAAATACATCCAGTCTCCTTGGTTTTTTTCTTTCATTGCTTGTTCCACCTGGAGCCTAAAGGCATAACATTCAGAGAGCACTTTTTTTATATCTTTACTTACAGTCTGTGGCTGCCTTCCCTACCTGTTGGCAAGGGCCCACTGTGGCTTTTCAGAACATAGTGTGTTTCAGAATGTTTTTCTTTTTTCTTACTCATTTCCTCCTGGTACAGATGGAGGAAAAAAGGTCCTGTAAGAAATGAAAAACAGTATTGTATTGAAGCACAGGGAATCAGATTGTTAAGATGGTCAATGTAGGAGCATCCTTTGGCAAATTTCATATGTGATGGATGACCTTCAAGTTCAAATAGTAATTTTGGAGGTCTTTGACTTGAGAAATCCTGGACATGATGTCCAAGGAGGTCAAATGTTGTTTTCTTTAGCTGAAAGCGATGGAAGATTTTGCAGACACATTGCATTTTTTTATGAAGTAACAGGTAAATGAAATTGATTGCCCAAGTTTTATTACACTTGGATCAGAAGAGCAATTTTGACTTGACCTCTCTGTACCTGAGATTTCCTATCAAAAAGGGAGCAATAGTCATCTTTTTCTGTCCTGCGCTAATGGCCTAAGGCTGAATGTGCTCTTTTTTGTGAAATGAGGCTCAGCTGTGCTGAGTTGAAGCTCCACAGGAAGACCTGTGCTCATGGACAGTGGGAATTTCTAAGCAGCTGCTAGTCAGGGATGGGTTTTTACTTCCCTGTGCCAGCCCTTCAATAGCTTTGTAAATATGAAAAGAGGGTCGTGGTCTACTTGTGTGGTATTATTAGACACTTTGTTCATGTTGCTTTTCAAGCCACATTGAACATAAACATTTTTTACATATTTTTCTCAGTAATTTTTCCTTGTGGTAAATTCTTAGACTCTGACATACTTCGAGATTGCCTTGAGCAATCTGTACAGATGTTTCTTATTAGGATCTCCCTTGTTACATCATTTATTATAACCCTGTTTTGCCAAATGTTTGAATTAGGAAAGGCATGCCATTTTGACATTATTCAGAGATTCTTGCAGGAAAGTAAGGTAAGATGTAGATGATATTCTGTTTTGAACCCATAAGCACAGACGTTTCTGATTAGGGTTTTCAGCAGCTTATAAAACCAAATGGGATTTGATAGAAGCTGGCTATAAAGAAAGTTTTGCAACACTTCTTAGAAAGATTTGGATCCTTAATTTGTATGTATTTCCAGCTGAAGTTTCATTGTGTAGGAAAATGAATATGGGGAGCTGTTGCATAACCAGCAAACTCCAATTTGGATTTCAGAGAAACATAATAAAGTGAAAATAAATTACATGGTAGTAATTGTTTTGGAGTGCAGGGCTAGTGCAGCTTCCAGGGAGAAAAACAAAAGCTCTGATTTGCCATGGTATTACTCCATTTTTATACTGATTTATGTGTATTGCATTCAAGGAAAACACTGGAAAAAAGAGTAGAATAAGGACAGAGATGACTCAGGTCCCCACAGTGGTGGGGAAATAATAATTTCTTATTATAACAAAGCACATACAAGGAACCTATAAAAAGGGAGTACACCTCATTCACTTGACGTTTTTCAGTGATAAAGTACCATCTATCTGAGCAAATATTCTTTTTAATATATGGCAGATTGTTCAATTGTACCCATCAGCACAATATCTGGATGACAGTGTCCCACAGAGGCAGGAAAATATTATTACTCCATTACAGACTGAGGCAGAGAAAGTCTTAGACACTTGTTCGAATTCAGGTAGGAGTAAGGCAGAGGTGGGAATGGAAACCACATCTACTGTTTCCCAACCTAGTGCCTTAAGACAGGAATTGCCTGATTTCCTAAAGATGGCCTTCCCCCATACTTATGGGACCAGTGGACCATGGCTTCTCCCTGCTCATCCAAGCACTTTGCAGTTATTCATTAATTTTAATGTATATGTGTTCCATGAGAACGTGCTAGAACTTTGCAGTGCCCACCATGGAAAAACTATTCATGTGAAGAAGTCTAACCTTAATTTCAGGGTTGCTTGTTCCATACCTTTGCTATAGAAACAGTCAGAACAGATGAATAATGATGAAAGGGATTGAAAAAGCTTCTCGGTTTTGTACAATTCTTGTGCATTTCCATGGTTTTCTCTGCCATCCTTGTTCATCAGACTTAGTGACTGCTCAAGGACTGGAAGCAGAGTGGAATCTCTCACTCTGGAAGCTCTACGGCTTGAAACTGCATTTTGTAAGAATCTAAAATTATTATTCTGTTAATCATGTCACTGTTCGATGATCATTTAGCACAGACAAGTTTTTGTTACTGTTCTGTGTTCCAGCATCCACATGCTTTCTTTCCCTTTCCAAACAGTAGGTTTTCATGTTTTCAGCCCCACGTAGCTCTGCATACCAAATAAATCCTTTCCAATGCCACCTGCTAACACCACTCACGTACAGGTGTTACCCAGTAAAGCAAATCCAGGTCTTCTAGACTGAGCTAGACCTCTCAGCTGGCCCTATTTCCATCCTTCTCTCTGCAGATATCCCAGTACAGTAGGAGGGACACCTGGCAATGTACTTAATCAGCTCTGTGAAACTGTAACCAGAGCAAATCCTGGTGAGATCCTCAAAAGGAGAATATTTTAGAGGAAAGGCAGTATGAAATGTCAAATTAGGAAAGAAATATGTAAGTTGGTCACTGGGAGAAATGACCTAGATCTCTCTCTCATGGCTCATCTTCCCAACTAAATTTGTTGACCTGTTGTGCCTTCTCTTTTATGGAGAGTCTGATAGTGGTATTGAAGATTAAATCACGGTTTAGGAAAGGCTTAGGTTTTCAGTTTGCTCACCCAAGACTAGCATTTATTTGCTCTGCTATGAGAGAATATTGAAAAGAGGTACTTCTGTTTTCAGACCTATATGCAGATGATGTCCTCAAAACTTTGCTATATTATCAGGTGCCAGAACATTTTGCTTTGTCTGTTTGTGTCACTTTGTGGTTACAGGCTATTACCATACTAGGAATACATTGACTTTCATTAACAAAAAAAAAAAAAAAGTCATTGTTCTTACAGCTTCCCAGAGCTTTTTGTCTAGCCTGGTCCAGCTATTGTCAAAACCTGTGTGTTATGTGATATCGAGTGCTTTGTCAAATCCTAAAAAAAACTCCCAGGAGAAGGCTGGGGGACCCTGGAGGGAAGTCTGGTGGAAGGTCTTCCTCTGTGCTGGGGAGATGTGGAGCCCCCAGCAACTTCTCAGCAGCAAAATTGCTGTACTTTATCTTCACAACAAAGTTGAGGAGGGAATCAGTTTCTCTGGCCAGCTGCCATATCTAGGGAGCTGATGGTTTGTGTAGAGTTTGTTCTGGTTTGCTGCTTCATTTGATTCAAACCAAAATCACTGTTGTAGAAAAGTAAGTCTGCAAACTGGAAACTTGTTTTGTATCCAGATTCACTCTGAAATTTTTGAAAATTTGGGCTTTTTAGATTCTTAATTAAGATTAAAAGTATGCAATAATATAGGTAGTGAAACATGAAAACATAAATAAATAAATAATAAATTGCTTGAGCTTGTAAGATAAGCCAGTATCACAAATCTGCAAATAGGATACACATCAAAAGTCTAGGTATGAAAAATAATGATAGTTTTGGGGATTTCTAAATCTCTTTTCTGGGCCCATATGTTTCCAGACTTTTCACTAACATTGTAAGAAGTAGGAAATTTCCATTAAAAAAAAAAAAGTATAAAACCCCACATATCCTGAGGATTCAGGAAAAATGCCAAATGTTGTGAGATTGTGGTAAAGGCAGCGTTGTTAGCAACATCAAGAGCAAAAATAGCTTTCTGCAAGCATTGCAGGCACTGCGGTTCTGACAAAACAATGTGATATATCTTGAGCAATGACCCCCTTTACTATGCTCATATACTGCGGTGACATTTCTAAGATTTTCTTATTTGCATTGTGCCCACTGGTTTTACACATTACTCACTTTGTACCTCATTGTTTTCAATTGGGCAAAGTAAAATTATCTGTGTGCAAAATAAAATTTAACCATATGGTATAAATAAATGCTACATAATACTACTTATAAATGTAAGTAAAAATTCCATTAGTACTCTATAAACTGGCAGGCATGATAAAATGTAACAAACAAGCAAATAATGATTGTATATTGTGTGTTTCTCAGGTACCACTGATCAGATGGAGAAATTGAACTACTGCTAAAGATGTCTTACACCCAATGTAGGCTTTGCCATCTATATTTCACAATACTAGTGCTTAAAATGGGCATTCCTAATGTTTTATGAATGAGGAAATATCGCATATAATCCAGTAGCATGTGCATGCTTCCAGCTCTGCTGGAACTTTAATCAGAACAAACCTGTGTGCTATGTCCTTTTGGTGTGGTGTCTTTGTCTAGGCAGGTCCTTGTCTAGAACAACATATATTTGCCACAAAAGAAAATAATCTTCAGGAAAAGGTCCTGAACTCATGCCCAGGACATGGTGCAGTTTTCAAGGCTTTTCCATTGTCTTCTCCAGCCTTGTCACTAAAGAGTAAACTGACAAGTTTACTTGTTCTGGAAGATCAACTATGGTTTAATTTGTTTTGAAACAATTTAGCATTACAAACCCTATTGCAGGGGAGTAAGGCCTGGAAATTGGTGTTCACATAGAGCTGTGGAATATTTGTCACAAATCAGCTTATTTCATGGTAGTAGTATGGCAGTTAACATCCTGTGTCAGAGAAAACTCACCCTATGAGCAACCATTACCTGAGCTTTCTTGGTGAGTCATACAGCAGCCAGACAGTCCTTGATTGGGTACCTCCTTCTGCCAGTCCCTTGTGAAGTTATTTATTGGAATAGCCCAACTTCTTGCTTGATTTTTGTTGGGAGGAGGAACCTAACTCTCATTTGGATATCCTTATTTTTGTTTCTGTGGAAGTCTCCAAACAAGGTTCTATTGTATTTATGTGTCTACAGTTGGATCCTGCACTTTCTCTTCGACACTGCTCAGGAAGCTGCGTATTGTATAACTACTAATAAGTCATTTCCTAGACAAAATTGTAAGTCAGGCTCTGTTAGGTGGATCCCAGGCTTCCATAGCTTTTTATTTATCTGAAAAGCTAGACATGAAATGTGTTGTTGTATGTTGCAGAACTTTCTGTAATTGTATTATTGCAACTGTCTACTTACATTTCCCATAATTCAAAAATAAACTACTTCAACACTGGCGTTGGCTCATATACCTAAATAAAATTGTATGAAATAAAAAATGATCCTTCTACAACCCAGCCTCATGGGAGAAGCTCAGCTGAAGTCAGTGGAAAAGACTCATGGATCTAAGATGAATTCTAATGCTAAGCAGACTCATAAGATTATCAGACTAAGCTGCTGGTTAAAGAAATGTGGGTGTTTTCAATTGTAGCACAAAAAGGTGAAATTTAGTTTCAGAAAAACAATTATATTACATATCTGAAGGTTTGCTTCATTACCTGGCCATTTTAATGTTGGACTTATGCTAGAGACCATAATAATGTGGACAATTAGAGGAACAAAATCCTTGCACTTCTTATGAACATGTATCAATCTTTCAAGTGGTTTTGATACCCTTTGCAAAAAAACATTACTTGTGAAACACATCCCTTGACAGTGATAGCACAGTTGAGCATTTCTTTGTAGAAATGTTAATATTCTTTAGCAACTAGGCAACTGGCATATCTTGGATCTCTCCATGTAGGAATTTGTTTACTTTTTTTAGCAAGTAATGTAGTCATTAACAACAATCTTGGATATGCAATCAGCAGGAACTTGTGTCTTCTGCTACCTTATTAATGCACATTATTATTCACAACCTCCTGCAGATCTAAAATGCTACTGGCTTCTGGAAGCTTGAAAAGTATGGGGGAATATTAATGACAGACTAAGAAATGAACACTGATGTGTGAGGACCTAAGATTCTGCATTATTCTGTATTTTGCATCAGTGTCATCTTATACAGTGGATGTGTAACACTGATGTTGAGATTAAACAATGTTTTCCAAGTATTCTGAGTTTACTTTTTAGAAACCTTGATGGTAAATCAAAGTGCAAGGGGGCATCAGACCCTTGAAACTTCAGTTATAGAACCAAAGAACAGATTACACACCCAAGTTACGTAACTAGTGAGAAAATACAGTTCATTAGAACTGTATGGATGCAGTTAAGATTATTAAGATGCGTGTAGTTAACCAGCTGCTTTAAAATAATATCTAGTTCATAATAGATGGTTTAAAATCTGTTGGTAAAAATCTGTATCTGCACAGATCACTGGCAAAACATATGCTTTGCCATTCAAAACTTCTCTCAGCTAAAAGGAGAAAATGAACTTTCATTTGCTGCTTTCATAAGAGAGTGGTTCGTCTATTAGGCTAATAAATAAATGTGGATGAGGAGAAAAAAAAAGATATTGGCAACTTTACTGCATTTTTCTTTTTCTTTTGAAGAAGATGACTGTTGAAGTGGTCTGAGAAGATTGCTGTGTCCAAATTTCACAGGAGTAAAACGAAGAAGTAGTTCACATGATTTTTATGTGTCTCATTCTGGCTGACTGCAAATCTTTTGTTATACACAGCAACCCAATCAGCCTGGTTAGCGGTCATCTAGAAAACTTCAGAAACTTAAAAAATGTGTTCTAAATTATCTGTGGAAAGTAGTAGGTGCCTTGAAGAGCTAATTTGTTGCTCTCAGGTGAATAATGGATGACGATGGGAATGCTGACTTCTCTCCTTCTACAGAGTGAAACTAGATGACCAGCTTAGATTGGACAGCTGACTTTAGATGGCTAAACGTAACGTAAATATCATCTGTATTTGGGAATCTGGTCCCTTAACCACAATATTTCTAATTGCTCAAGTCACTTGTCTTCAAATTCAAGAAAAAAAGATACTTCTTCACAATTTTCTGTTTTTCCTGTATGCTTTTACTTGCTTCTAAAGGTAGCTCTAGCTTAGGGTTTCAGCTACATGCTGACACAAAGCTGCAAATTATAATACTATTTGGATTCTATAAAGCTTTATCCAAAGCAGTTGATTTACATGGTTTGTTATTCTGGTTCTCAAGTTCTTTCCAGAATTACTCAGAAAAACTGGTCTTACCAGGTATTGGCTGATTCATTTATCATCCAGGTATGAACAAGTTATAATGACCCTAAATCCTACATTCTAACTGGAAGTATCAGCAAGTGAAAAACCTTTCTCTTCATTATCCCGGGTATCTATAGCAATGATATTTAGAAAACGTAGCTGACTGTAGGAAGTCAAATAGTTTGTCATTTTATAGTTACAGAAATCTTTGGATACTGTTGTGAGCCATTTTCAATTTACAGAGAGACTGAAGTTGTGCTCTCCACATACAATTGATAACAACTGCAACAGTGAATTTTCTGCCTCTTTCTTCTCCCATCTGTCTCCCTGTACCCTCATAATGAACCAGCTGGCCACTAAAATTTGCAGCCAAGTATAGAAGGAGTAAATTACTGCCCTATG
Organism: Cephalopterus ornatus; assembly: GCA_013396775.1. NCBI lineage: Eukaryota > Metazoa > Chordata > Aves > Passeriformes > Cotingidae > Cephalopterus > Cephalopterus ornatus. Next base: position 66,462 of record VZRE01000136.1, on the reverse strand, counting down.
CTTTAGGAAAGCCAAATTTACCCCCAGGTTTGTTGATCAGCATGTGTGTCTGTCAATCAGTGTGTTGCAAACTCAGAAGCAGACAACGCATGCACTACCGCCTACCCTGAAAAGTCAATAGGGATGTTGGGTGGAAACTTGGAACGCAATATGCTTATTTAGGAGAAAAGGGGCGTGTGAGATATTTAGCTACAAGGACTAGCCCTCTACTGCTCGTGTTGTTTCTCTCTTGCTAGTGAAAATGAGGGATGAGACAGAGAGCAGACAGAAAGAACAGCACCGTTGGCTTTTATTTACTTGAATTTGCAATGGAGAGTGTATGTAAGCACATAATGTCATGCACCTGAGAACCAGGAATCAAAAGTGAAAATACATGTTACATACTAAAAGGCAATATATCATATTAAGTAGAGAAGTGAGGTGAGAATTTTTATTTAAGAAGTTACTATTCTGTTAACCTTTACATTCATTTTGAAGGCAATCAGAATGTAGAAGTAAATTGCCCTAGCAGCAGAGTATAAATAAAAGCAGATGACAGAACACTACAGGCACAATCAAGACTTCAGCTGCAGAAAGCAGACGAGACCAGCTTGCTTCTGCCATGTGTTTTAGCTTTATAGCAAGACAGCTTAGGAGACCTCAAACCTCATGTTTGACTGGGTACCCCTTTTGTATCAAAATAACCTCAGCACTCAGAGCCGTGACATCTTATGTGCCCCAGCTTATGGGCCAGAATTTTTATTTCTGGAGAGGATAGGTGTGTACATAGCTCTTCAGCAATAAGACAGAACGGTATGCACAGCTGTACATGCAGCTTCTATTCTAAGTAGTAGTCCATTAGCTAAAATATTTCATCTGGTTCCACACTGAATCTATAGGCATTGATGGGAAACTGTCAGGTTACTATGGTCTTCAGAGTATCACAGGATCTCTGGCATGGATGACATCCTGAAGATATCTGTATACTATACTTTGTTGTGCTTTGCCATCTTCTTTCCAGAACAAGAGATTTCAAGTTTCTCAAGGTCAGTCACTTATTCTTTAAAGTCTCTGTCTGCTGAAGTAGCTGCAGACTTGGAAGGTGGACGAATCTTCAGAGGTTCCTCTCTGAAGAATTAGTCTTATAACTAGAATACAGATTTGGGAAAGAAACTAAAAGAAGAGACTGTTTGAACTACAATCCTTCTAGCACCTGTGACCTTAACATTTCTAGAGACTAAACTGATGGTTGCTGGCCTCATTCTGGTTAAGCCCTAATTTTTTCATTGTCCTAGAGGTGAATGTTCTCTTCTACCAATGGAAAATACTGCTTCAACTTAGAAGACTACAATTTCAGTATTTTTTTCTGAGAGTCGTAATATTACAAAGCACATTCTTCTATCAATTTGGTATCTTAGTGCTTATAAGGAGGAAATATCCATGGCAATGAAGATAAAAGTGCTAGGGAAATTGAACTTCATTGACAACATAATTTCTGCGGTGATTATGCCCTGACAAGATCTAGAGAGATAAATATCAGAGACTCCAATGCTTTGTTTACTGTATTTTTTTGTTAAATGGAGCTCAGAGAGAATGAGGGGAAGAAATGGAGACTTGAAAACTTAAACATGAATAATCAGTTATTATCAATATATGTTCTGAATAATAAATGCTCTCATGGGATGACTGATAGGTCTGAAAATCTGCCTTCTAAATGTTAATCTGTTAAATGATTCTGTCAAAGCAAGTCTGGAGTGTTTGTGTGGTGTGTTTACTTTTTGTCTTTGTCCACCTTGAATCAAAGTTATTAAGAATGAAGAAAACCAGTTAAAATAATTTTCTTCATCTTGAGTCACATTAAAACTGTTTCTTTCAACCTTCTATATGATACTTTTTTCCATTGTGCTTATACCTATCCCTAGAGATGGTCTTTCTATTATATCTCTTTAAAGACTATTCCATGGTCCAAGAGATCTTATCATCATTAAGACATTTTTTCTCCTATTCAGCCTGAACTATTCTATGTGTATCTTCTTATTATCTTGTGACACATCTCCCTCCTTGATATTTATGCACCTCAGCTGTTTAGAGATAGCAATCTTATCTTCTCTTCTTGGTTTTCATTTAACACAGATATGAATGCAATATATATTAAGTCCAAAAAGTGTATCTTTAAAGAAGAGATTTTATACTGAGGAGGAATTGTCTTAGCTCAGCTATGGCTAAGAGACCTTTGGCACTTGTAGTAGGAGGTAATTTAGCTCTTTAAAGTAATTAATGTGATGTTATTAGTGCTTTTAGCCAATGCAGCTACATTTTTATGGTATTCTGTATACATAAACAATATGTAATCTTATTCTTTTTCTTGCAAAGCACTTTCTTTTGAAAGCAACAGCTTTGCTTAAAGGATATGTTCTGAAGATTTATACACTTATAAACATTTTAGGCTTAATATTTGAAGTGTTTTTGCTGTAATTGTTCTTTATGATTAATCTCTCAGCATTTATGCAGTGTTCTTTTGCAAACATCTTTGTATAATTTATTTATCTTGATATATTAAGCTTGAAAACATTCTTCTGCGTGAGAATTTTAAAATTATTAAATTAGAAGCTTCCACTGATAGGAAAGGGAAGCTGAGGCACAGGGGAGAACATTATTTCCTCATAGGCACATATTGAGCGTGTGCTACTTGCCAAATTGAGTGAAACAAATTTGAGACTGGAGAATAAAATGCTTAGATTAATGTTTATGTATATGTTCACATCTATGAGAGAGAATTTAACAATGGAACCTCTGTCTCTGTCAAAAACTACTTCTGAAATCATTGTTCATCATTCTTTTTAACACAAACCATGGAAAATTTAAATGCATGTATCTGAGATCTTTGCGTAGTGAAAAATGGTCTGCATGTCACGCTTCCAGTGTCCCCAACTGTTGAATTGTAGTCCCACATTTACCTATGATGCTCATTTGGGCAATTTCTCTCTTTGGGCCAGAGTAAAATCCCTGGATGCCAGGTGCTCCAGGTGACAGTTGTGCTCTCTGTCTAGGACAAGGCTGAGCAGGCATTCAGGGCAGAAGCTGCTCATCACCCAGCCTTCCTCTGGGTGAGACCTGCAGGTTCACTGTGAAGGGACTCTCCAGCAATGCAGGGGGACATGTGCAAATTAGCACTTTGCCCTTGCAAGCAGTGTGGACACAACTAGTTTCAGTCAAATGGGAAAGAAATGTTGGGGAACACAGCTGGGTTTAGCTGGCAAAAACTACTGTTGAGACTCTACTGTGCTTACATGCCTCTGTAAATCCCAATAAGTAGGTACTTTTCAGCTTTTAATGTGCTTAATTACCCCTGTAAATCCATCCCTTTGCATCTCTTCCTTTCTGGTACTGTAAAAATATAGCTTCTGTCAGTGGGCACAATCCAAAGTTGGCCTATGGAAATAGTAAACATCAACAGGGCACAGAACTACCTTATAACATCAAAAGTTGTTGATTCCACATTGGGTAAGCAGTTCCTGCTGTGAGAAACCTCTATGCTACAGTTTCTAAACATATGTTGACGGCGACCTACTATGTACAGTGGAAAGCTAATTAACTTGCTAATATTAACAATAATTATTATTATAGAAGTGTAACGTTACTCAAGAATCTGTTTGCTTTGTTGTCAGGAAGGTTATACCTCTGCCATTTTTAATGCAGAGCCTTTTCATCTTATTATTTGCCTTTCATTTCCTGCTCACAGTATGACATGCTAAGCACTGTGCTTCTAACGCACTAGGAGCACTCTGAGAATATTCAAAGTCCTTTGCCTTCTTGTTGTGACCCTCATTCCTGACCTCAGAGTCATTTATTACCCCAGCAGGTATTGCCAGGAGTGTGTTACTACTCAATTTTAGCATGAAGGACAATACTAAAACATGTTTAAATAATTCTGAAGTATAGCTGTTATCTACAGACTTAGGTTAAGCAGTTTATGTGTTATGTTCATGCCAGATGGGATGCAAAAACCTGTTGGGTGATAGCACTTTATTAGTAGGAGAGAAAAGATGCAGTGGATGTAAACAGGATTGGTGTCTGAAGGCATTGCAGGCTTCACAGAATGTATGTAGGTGGGAATTTTGATCAGGGATACAATGATGTCAAGTGAAAGATAATCAAAAAGAATCTTTCCTAACTGTAATGAGGAAAGAACAGATAAATTTATCTAAGTACAATCAGACACTATAGGAACGGGAAGAGAGACACAGAGAATGTCCAGAGAATTAAAACCGTGTGGATGAAAGAGGAATTGTGTTTCATATGGGGTCAGTGCTGCAACACTTGTGATGAACATCTAGGGTTTGAATGCATGAGTTAGACATCAGTTCCAGGAGTTTGGTCTCCATTTGATTACAATAATATCCATTTCTGTTATGATTTCCTACCTTACATTTTCCACCTCAGCTCAACTGAGGGATGGACGAATGGGTGGTTCTGGGGAATATAGTTTTTCTTTTCCTTCAGGCTTCTAAACTGCAGCTGCACTGCTCTGTGGTGTGGACATTTCCTCCTGTACTCTAATACTTTTTTCCCAGACTCAGTTAGCTACTAGCACAATTCTGTATATAGTTTGGTTGCCTACCACCAGCATGCAAGTCATTCCTTTTCAATTCCAGTGCATCTGGAAAGGATGAGAGAAAAGGATTTTTGCTTCTTTACTTCAAGCTATTTTTCACCTGACAGAATTCAAGTTAGAGATTTCAATATGGCTATTTTGATTGCTTTGTAGGTTGAATGGGAAAGAGCTCTATCTATTAAGAGTATAATTTTTCTTCTGCTAAGAAGTCATTAGAGAACAGATCTTAAAACCTTGTGACAATGCTGATATGAAAATTGAAGTAAAAGACTTGTCAAGGAAAACAAAATAAAGAATCCCATCTACTTTCTTGCATTTATCACTGCTTTGATTATATACTATTACACGTCAAGTTTGCTTGTCTGAAAGTTGGAGGTAATGTAATAATGGCATGCAGAAAAATGTGGCAAGAGGATCAAGCAGAAATAGTGTTACAATATTACCAAAATCTTCTCAAACCAAAGCCCTATTTTACTGTCCCCATGCAAACTGAAGTCAGCTAAGGGTGTGAGACTGTAAGTCCAGAGCAGTTGCAGGTAACTTTATGTGCCTCGCTCAGGGGTCTTCATGAGATGTTACAGTCATTGTAGCACCTTTCTTCTGTCTGAAGAGAAGGTTGGGCACTTCTGAGGAGGACTCAGCCCACCCAAGCCACAAATGTCTCATGGGAGTGGCTTGTCTTTCTCCATTTATTTTACAAGAACGGAGTACAAGTGCTCTCACATATATTAGGTGTCTAGAAATAGATGAGATGAATCTGAGCTGAAGAGTCAATTGGGCAACTCAGGCAAATAATCTGGAAGGATGAGGTAGCAGAATAATCAGAACTACTAGAAATACACAACTGTGTCTCCTTGAAGCCTGGGATTATCTGTAGGCTTTTTGAAAGGTTTGGTGAGGAATGCTGGAGAATGTCTTAGAGGGTGGATGAGCTCAGATAGTCTGTGGAGTCCAGTTAATAGAAGTTGTCAAGATCATATTCTGTGGTTAGTAAGTAATTCTCCTATGGCAAAGATTTGAACTAAACAAGCACAAAAGAATGACAGTATCACGAAGCCATGAATTCTTCTCTGCTGATTAGTTAGCATTTATCCCATTCTCTTTTTGAGTCATTATGTTGATGATCTCACAGGTGCTGAACTGGAAATATATTTTGATTTGTTCTAATTACTCTACCTGTAAGACTTGAGAACGAAAGTGACTCTGCCATTTGCACCACATACACCCAGATCACGGAGGACTGTGGCGCAGTGGAAGTTCACAGAAAATGAAACTCAGTTTGGAACTGTCTTCGCAAAAACAGCACCAGGTTCCTGAGTTGTTAGAACAACTTGAGCTAATGGATTTGCTGGGTTCACACAAGTCAATTTGGATTTATTTTCATATGAGATAAAACCCAGCTCTCATGCGCCTGACAGAATTAAAATCTTTCCAGATAGCTCAGTCTCATTTTGAATCATTAACTCTGAGTTGTAATAAAGATCTAATGATGCCACTCTTCAGTGTTTCATTCTGGATTGTTTTAAAGTGAAAAATAGCTACTCTTTTTTGGTGGACTGGCAAGTGACGGGTGAGTACCAGATGTGGTTAGAGAGAATATGACTGTCTGCTAAAGTAATAATGCTTGAAATTCTATTTAAAAGTGTTTCAAGACCTAGCTGCCCAAAGGGGTGAAAAGATTCCTTTTGCAGTTATAAATTTCTCATTCCTTCTTCCCTGGAGTATCATAGAAGTTATGGAGAACATAATATAGCAATTAGGTTCTCCAGCTAAATTCCTCAGCAGAGTTGTGTATTGTAGCACACAAAAAAAATGTGTTGTTCTATAGTTATAAAAGAAAATACAGAAAACTACTGACAAAACCTTGCATAGACTGTGAATAATCTCTGTGACAATTAATACAAGAAATACTGGAAGAAATGCATGTGCACATAAACCCTGGTTACCTCAAACATACTTCATTATTTTATCTCAGCTCAGAGTATTTTGACCTGTGTTAGTCTGGAGAGTCACCACTTCAGGGTAATGTATTTGTAAAGCTTTTTAAAACTTGTTGTCAGTTGTTTGTCATGTTATGCAGGTGGCAAGAGGAATTACATTTAATTATGCAAATCAAATGTTGCAATTTGGTTGATAAGGAAGTATCATAGAATCATAGAATTGTTTAGGTTGGAAATCTTCAAGTCCAACCATTAACCCTGCACTAAAAAGTCCACACCTAAACCATGTCTCTAAGTTACATATCTACATATCTTTTAAATACCTCCAGGAATGGTGACTCCACCACTTTCCAGGGTAGACTGTTCTAATGCTTGACAACCCTTCTGTGAAAGAAATATTTCCTAGTATCCAATCTAAACCTCCTCTGGCACAACTTGAGGCCATTTCCTCTTGTCCTATCACTTGTTACTTGGGACAAGAGATGAACCTGCACCTGGCTACAATCTCCTTTCAGTTAGTTGTAGAGAGTGGTAATGTGCCCTCTGAGCTTTTCTCCAGGTTAGACACCCGCAGCTCCCTCAGCCGCTCCTCATCAGACTTGTGCTCCAGACCCTTCTGTGGCTCTGTTGCCCTTCTCTGGACATGCTCTGGCACCTCAATGTCCTTTTTGTAGTGAGAGGCCCAAAACTGAACACAAGATTCAAGGTGCTGCCTCACCAGTTACTGATACAGGCCAGGATTCCATTGGCCTTCTTGCCCACCTGAGCACACACTGGCACTGTTCAGCACCCCCAGGTTCTTTTCCGCTGGGCAGTTTTCCAGCCCCTCCTCTGCAAGCGTGTAGTGCTGCAGGGCGTTGATGTGATCCAAGTGCAGCACCCGACATTTGGCCTTGTTGAACCTCACACAGTTGGCCTCAGCCCATCGATCCAGCCTGTCCAGATCCCTCTGCAGAGACTTCCTGCCCTTCATTCTGCCCCTTGTCTCTGTCTTCTAGCTCATGGGCCTGGGTAGCTGAAGAACAACTGGTTTGACTAATTAAAGACTGAGGGAAAGAAGGCATAAGAAGGCATTGAGTACCTCAGTTTTTTCCTCATTTTTTGACACTATGTTTCCACCCGCACCTGATAAAGGATGAAGATTCTCCTTAGCCCTCCTTTTGTTCCTGATGTATTTGTAGAAAAAAATGTTTGTCTTTTACAGTCGTTGCTAGATTACGTTCTATTTGGGCTTCGGCTCTTCTCATTTTCTGCATGACCTCACAACATCATTCTAATCCTCCTGAGTTGCCTGTCCCTTCTTCCAAAGGTCATAAACTCTCTTTTCTCCCTGAGTTCCGGACAAAGCTCTCTTTTCAGCCAGGCCAATCTTCTTCCCCACTGTCTCATCTTTCACCACTTCAGTGGGAATAGCCTGTTCCTGCATTCTAAGTTTTCCTTCTTGAAGAATTTCCAGCCTTACTGGGGTCCTTTGCCCCCCAGGATTGCCCCCCAAGGGACATCTTTCATTTCTCTCATCTCCTAAAAAGGCTGAGGACTGCCCTGCAGAAGTCCAAGATGGTAATTCTGCTGGCATCCCTCCTTACTTCTCTGAGAATCAAACGCCATCATTTCATGATCCCTTTGCTCAAGATAGTCTCCAACTACCACATCAGTCCATCTCTGTTCACAGCAGGTCCAACAAGGCAGCTTCCTTAGCTGGTTCACTTGACAGCTGTGTTAGGAATTGAGCTTACATACACTCCAGAAACCTCCGAGACTGTTTCCTCTGTGCTGCACTCTATTTCCAGCAGACACTTGGCAAGTTGAAGTACCCACGAGAACAAAGGCTATGATTGTGAGACTTTTTCCAGCAGCTTATAGAATATTTCATGTTCCTCTTCATCCTGGGCACTCCAGTTGTGCTAGTTATCCCACCAGGTTTCTATGGTGGCAACTATATCACAGCCTTCCTGCTGGCTTTCAGTCCCTTCTGTTTGTTGCCTGTGCTGTGGGCATTTGTGTGGATACACTTCAGTTGGGCTATTAATCCCACCACCTGTTTGGGGGAAGAAGCCTATGTGACAATCCTTTGTGACCCTTGTCCCGCGGTTTCTAGCGCATCAATAACCCTTGTGTCTTTGCTGCCATATGGATCTCCATCCCCTACGACAACCGAGGCCGCAGACCTCACTAGGACAACATCCCTCAAACACTGTCATGCTGTCCCCAGGCTTATCCCTAGAAAACACGGTTTTATCCCTTTCCCCGTTCAAATCCAGTTGACCAGCTGTATCTGATACAGGAACTGCTTCAGAGTCTTGACTAATTGTTGTGTCAATCTGATTTGTTTGTTGAGGCAGATGACTTCATCCCTCTAATACATTCAGTATCTGTTTTCAATTGCCAATTTCCTAGCTGTATCTCAAGGGGGGAAAAAAAGCCTTTTTTAAAACACAGAAGCACATTCTGTGAGTTGATTAATTCAGATGAAAGGCATTATGGAAAGTTAAGAAAAAAGGAGTTCTGACTGGGAAAGCTTAATACGATTACTACTTAAACATTTAGCATTCTGTTTCCTTTTGGAAAAAGACTAGAAAGAAAAATGGAAAATATCAAAGACAAGTAAACCCAGATTTGTCCCAATGGATTATTTTGCTTTTATTTTGGACTTTAAAAATTATGGTTTTAATAACATAAATTTCTGGCTTTCCTTTCACCTGACCATTTAATTTCAAGGTGACAGAATAACATTTTATGAATATCAAGAAATAATAGCTGAGATTCTGTGAAACAGTTAACCCAAAGTAAAGTGAGAGAGGCATTGAAACAACGAAGCCTTCATTTTGACATACCTGGTTTGTGAATATTCCTGACAGGCATTAGTTAAGATGAAATAAAAATATCTCTGGGTGTCTGGCCTGCTAGTTAAAGTTGAAAGCATAACAAAATAGAAATGTGATGACTCTTTCTTGTACTAGTGTTGCTGTAAAGTGCAATGACCATACAATACATGCTTTGCTGCTACAAGGATACAGCATCACTGACATAATAATAACAGTACTGGTAACTTTACCTAGTATTGGTCCCTCTGTAGAGGTTTGATCCCAATAAACTCTGCAGTAGTATTTATTTAAGCTATCACTAGGCTTCATCTTTTCATTCACAGAGAGAATAGAGGTTGCAAAATATTCAAGTCATCCTTCCATTTGGAGATGTCACAAAGCATTATTTCTGTAAAAAAGGACATGATAGGTTCATACCATTATGTTTGTTATGTATTAAAATGCTGTAAAAACATTTTTCTTTATAATATATTTTTTCTCTATAAGTGAAGTTCTGCTCTTAAGCCAATTTTCAGAAGGAAGACACTAATTTTCCCTGTTTTTTGACCAAATTGACTTGTACAATTGTATTCTTAGAAATGGCTCTTTTGCAGTATGCAGTGAACCCCAAGAGTCTTGGTCCTACCAGCTAAATTCCTGGTGAGTTACCAGGAAAGGGTGCTGTAGAGAAGAAAATTAAAAGAAGAAGACGTCTAAAAGTTGCATATTTCAGTTTAATAGTTCATTTTTATTAGCAATGTATTTCAATATGCACTTGACTAACCAGGCATTTATTTTCTCATGGAAAGCTCACATAAAGACAGACATGGATGAAAGATTAGAGTTTATCTTCAAAGAAACTTGCACAACATTAACATAAGAATTGAAATCTAATACGTATTTTAGATCACTGAAGAAAACAAGTGAATGTGAAGTGCTTGAATGATAATGGGCTCCAAAAATACATTCACATGGCCCGAGAAGAAATTGGAAATGGATAGCAAATGTTTAGGATTTAAAGACGGTTGAAAGACAAAAAGTGATATTTTAATTCCGAGAAGAATGAAATGTATATATTTAAATCTCCATATATTCCTGGGGAGTCACACTTAGGGCAAGTCCAAACTAAAATTCTGATTCTTGTGGTTCTACTTTAGACATAGGAAGAACATCATGAGAGCAAAATTTTATGATTTGGGATGGCAGAGATCTTATATGGTAAGCACGGAGAATTTGACCATCATCAAAACCAAACCTATATAACTCAGGTCTAAACTTTAAAGCCTCATTCTAAAACTTAAATCTGATCTGAACACAATCACTGCCCATCTATCTATAATAAATATAATGAAAACAGACGTGAAACCTTTCTCTTACACAAATTCTCCATGCAATTCACCGGTGACCTATTACCACTGCAGCAGAAACTTCTAATAAGATTAAAGTCAACGCCATTGGTACTGAGGAAAGGTCGTCTAGAACCTACACATGGCTGATAAGCACTCTGACCTGTCCACTGATACGTTTCGTACTGTTGTGAGTTCCAACAACATCTGAACAAGTTCCTGGGAAAATAAACTGATACTAAAACAAAGCCTGCAGTAGAAGTGTTAAGATTCTGACTTTCTCACTGCTCCCAATTATTAAAACATTGCATGAAGTTGGATTTGGTGCAATTTAGAAAAGGAAAGGTTATAACTTCCTTTTAAGTACTTTTCTGGGGGAAAAAATATTGCAGAAATTTTATGAAGCATTGTCTTTTGATTATCAGATTCTGGTTTTATCCAAGCCTTTCTGAGGACTAGTTTCCTAGCTAAAGAATGCTCCAGCATGCTTCGTAAGTTATTTTTCTTCAGAGAAGTAATGAAATAATTATTTTTCTGCTACCCAGCTCTTCATTACATGAAGAATAAATTAGCAGTTGGGCAATGACTGGAAAATATTGGATTTTGGGTTGTTCAGTATTTCTTTTTCCAAAGCATACTTGTTTGACCAAAAGTAAAACTAAGATCTGAAGTATAACTTTATTCTGGTAAAAGGAAATTAACTTGCAATTCTTCCAGTGTGACTGAAATGAAAGACTATTTTTTCTGAGTTATTTCATTTGCAAGTCAGTTACAATCTTACAGAAGTCAGTGAAGATACTCTGGTTTTAAAACAGCAAGAACTGGAGAAAAACCTGGCCCCAGAGGACCAGGTTTATATCAACATTTCCAGACTATAAGGAAACTTCCAGTGTGTCACAGGTGGCATCTCCCTTAGCTCTTTTGTTAATCCTACTACTGAGCTATTAATCCCTACATGAAGATGAAGTGGTAATACATGCTCAAATTTCCTTTTTAGCATTTAAATAAAATGATGCATTTTTCAGAAGAACCAGGCTGAAAAGTTTATCCCTGAACCTATAGGCGAAAGAAGCTGATGGAAGGATTTGGAAGCATTTGAGGATTTATCCTGGCCATAGGCAGAAATGTTGACTTTACAAAGAATAACCCCATACAAGCTGATGATTAAAAAAAAAAAACCTGTCCAGAGTCTAGAGGTCAGCACTCTGCTTAGCTGCAAGGCTGTGCATGCAATAAGCCTGGAATGGCAGTGCAGAATGAAACTCTCCAGGGCAGGACTTAACAGCATTACACTGAAGGGAATGCCTGCTTAAAAAGGTATTGCAGTTTAAGCAATGATAAATATGAAAAGAAAGGAAAAAAAACCTAAAAATATAATTGGAAGAAATGAGAGTCACTCAACCCTGGTACGAGTGCTCCAAACGACCAGTACCTGTTCTGGGGCTGGGACTCAGCCGGAAGGAAACTCAGGACACCAGCTGAGACCTGGGTCAAAACACAAATCCACACGCATAATTTTGAGCATACAGATAGCCCATCAAAGGAATAAGTAAAATCCTTGTAGGCTTAATTTAGCTGCAGTGCTTATATACTGAAGTTACTCATGTGCTTAAATGGCCTCCTTGTACTGAGGTTTGTACCTGACAGGTCATAAGAGAGTGAAGTTTGTTACTTTCTCTTGGCAGTTTTGTGATCCGCAAGAACAAACCCTCATAGGCTTGGAGAAGATCACAGTGGACAGGTACCCTTCTCAGAAAGGTACCAACACACTTCTTCCCCTTCACAGAGTCCCGGAATGGTTGAACTTGGAAGTGACCTCTGGAGCTCACCTGGTCTCCAACAATCCTGCTCAAGCAGGGCCACCTTGTGAAAAGCCACATCATACTGTCCAAAACCTGATCTGGAAGGTCTGTTTGGATCACAGCAGAAAGGCATTTAGGGGGTTATGCACAGAAAGCTGCTTTATGATTCTTTTCATTTTTCCAAACATAGAAAAATTTGCTGATTTAGCATTTTCCACAAACACTAAATTCAATTAAAAGAATAAAACCAGCAGCAAATAATTAAAGGTCAGCATGTATTTCCTAAATTTGTGTTGTCTGTAATAAAAGGAACCATCCTTTTGGTTTCAGCTACAGTTTCTTAAACATTTTTTAAAGCAATCTGGGCATACTCATAAGAATCTATCATCAGGCTCATGCCCTTGTGGTGTTATTGCTGGTTTATTTTCCATCTTGCAAATGTTCAGAAATGTCATTTTTCAATAAAATCTTCTCACTGGAAATTGGAATTCAGTTATCGCAGTAACTTCCTGAGTCAAAAAGTGAACCAGACAATTTTCACAGCATTGTCTCTCTTCTCAGCCACAGTCTCACAATTTTCAGGTTTAGCACAAGGAAAAAAAAAAAAGAGATATGTGAATAAGAGACCTTTGCCTGCTGTTCATCTTCTACATCTTATGAAATATTTAACTACAAAATTGCTTTTGTTTCCTTCCCCTAGTACAATATTGTTTGAGATTCAGTCATCTGAATATCTGATATGTCCATATTTTTTGTCTGACATTTTTCTCTTCAAATACTGGATAGGATTTTTTTATTATAATGATTTGAACTTTAGAAAAACAGTGATATATAAACAAATCATCTGGTTATTTTCCAGTTTCCAGCAGCATGAGACTTGAAATGTAAATGAATGGCTCTACCATTTGAAAGAAGAGAACATTTACTACTGTACATCTTAGAACAGACTTGTGGGAACTTGCCTGTAGGAATTAAAAAAGACAGTTCACAGATATTAAAGCAGAACAAATGAGAGATACAAGAAAGACTAGGTTCAGGGAGATAAGAATAACAATCCTGCTAACCTTAGGTAATTTGCATTTAAATATCAGAAGCAGAGTGAGCAAATAAGAAAAAAATTCTCACTCTTTTTTCCCCCATGGTTAGAGTCAACCAGTACAAAAATAAATAATGAGGTGTATTCTTTACATTATACATACACGGGAGAAAATGCAGCTTTACAAGCAAGTATTTGAAAATTCCTTTTACTACATATTGGATCATGCACTTTGACATATAGGCTATAAACTCTGCTCTGGTAAAAAATTCTGTTTATCTGAATTTACTCCATAGCTCTTATTCCAAAGAAGTTGTAAGGAGAAAGAATGGATTGATGAGCACACATGGAAAAAAAACCCCTAAAACCAAACCAAGCAACTAAACAAATAAAATCCCCTCAAACCCAGAAAAGCAAAACACAGCTTTTAGTCTATGCATGGTCTATTGGGTCACGTTTTTCCACAGGTCATTTGCTCCTCAAGCACACATTATGAGTAGGATTGTTTTGCGGCTCTCTTAGAGCCTAGTGCTTAACAGGGTAACATAATTTATCTGTGGACGGATCTATTTACTAAATCAATCAAATATGTTAATCACTTTGCTCCTCACAGTGAAATTGTGCTGATCACTTTGATCTCATAATAGTAGCTAAGAAAGCAGCTGCTTTAGGGCTGTTTTGACTTAAAATGAAATTTTGTTTTGCCTTCTAATTCTGACCTTAGGTAAGAGTTAAACTCAATGCATAGTAAAGTTTTTTTACTGGATACCTTTTAACTTCAGAGATTATTTTTTAACCTTTACCTTAAACTGTTTGGTGAATAAATATTTTATCTGTCAGACTGGGAATCATCCTGATTTGGTTCCAGCCCTTATTTCTGATCTGCTGAGTGACCGTGTGAGTCACTCAGGCCCTAAACTGCATTTCCTGTTGCTGATTTGAATGCTTTGCCACACAGTAAATCCTATGGAGTCTGAAAGAGCTGCAGCTGGGCAGTAATAAACTGCTACCAAGACCACATATGCAGATAATTCAGATGATTGAAATATAAATGGTATTATGTAACTTAGGCCAACTTCAACGTTTCTGAGTACCTGCAAAGCAAATGCAATAAGGGATCAGGCATTAAAATTTAATTTTTATTGGTCAGTGAATTCCTTGAAACTATTACTTGGTTGGGTTTTTTTTAATTGAAAAGAAGAGGGAGATCTTTGCATCATAAATTTCTCTCATTATCATTCAGCTCTTCTCATCTATGTTCATATATTCTCATAAATGTTCATCATAGGAAATTTGCAATAATTCAGCTGATCCCCAAACAAGGATGAGATGGGCTGCCCAGCTCACTGGTGTAAAATGGAAATCTACTTATCTGTGGTTTCACCTAAATTTGGATGAAGAGTTATAGTCAGAGAATATGAATCTTGAAGAGTAACCTCTGCAGCTGAGTTAAGCGCCCAGCTGTTCTCTCCATGTTGTGCTAGTTACAGATTGAAACTTTTCCTGGACCATTTTAGAACAACAGACAGCTTATTTTAAAGAACACAGTGGGAAACGAACTCTGGGCTGGCTGATTGTACCTTTCCCTCTTTATTTTCACCTATAACAAAGATTTCCCTCTGTCTTGAACATCCTTTATTTGACTAGCAGAGAGATTGGGGATCAGGGCAACAGAATTCAGTACATGTTGTATTAGGTGCATCTTTTTTATTGTGAAGAATATCAGGATTTACTGGTGCTCTAGGAGAATATTGACCTTGGCATCTACTCAGTTAATATTTAACTCTTGAGTCAATAGATCTGGACAGTCACTTATTCAGAAGTCACTATCAACTTAATTTTTATTGGCAGTACATACTGTAAAAACTTTTGGAGGCTGATAGTTGAGTATTTGTTACTAGATGCTGTGAAGATTATCATATTAAAAACCTGATGAGGTGATGACAAAAATCCTGGTCATAAAATTCTTGTGTATGGAGCCACAAGTAGAAAAAATGCACACCAATTGTTAGTATGTGTTTGGTTTCTTTCATTTCTTCTCTTTGTTTGCATCAGTAGTAGCAGAAATTGTTTCAGTGAATTAGAATAACCCTAAATTTCTAAATCTCATTAAAAATGATTACATGGTAATTAAATGAGCACATAGCCAATATTTCATGGGAGGACAAGCACTTCTTTTGTCTGTCTGCCTGGAAATCTATTAAGCACAAGCAAATTCTGAAAGTGTTTTGTTTCTTATCTCTGTGTATTCACCATCTACCAAGCACATGAAGGGCACTGATCCCCATCTATAGATAACACAGTAAGGCATCTGCTAATAATAATATCCTCTTCTGATGGTGTAGCTTGATGCCATGGTTGTAGCCACAGGAAGAACAGTGTGATCTGAGCTGCCAGCTCTTGCTATTCCCATAACCAGGAACTGAGATCTTGTAACTGGTGAAGCACACTTCAGCTGTGCTGCATTTAAATGAGATAGCTGTAGTATGTCACCTGCCCAGTCACATGCCCAGCTACCTTCAAAAGTGGAGGAGCACTGGACTGTGGCACAGAGATAATTCTTCACACCTAGCATTTAATTTTCTTCTTCAGACCCAGCGGTGCATTTTCTTCCTCTTCTTTGACACTTCCTTCATGGGAGTGACATAGACACCTTTGTGACTAAGGACTTGAATAAAAGGACGGATTTTATACTTTGAAATTTTGGCTCATGTATAAGGATTTTATTTTAAGTTCTGCTACTTAGAAATGTCTTTCCGTTAGATTGCTTTTAACATGCTGCAAAGATAGGCATGCCCACTGTGAGATTGTGGGAGGTTTGGGTACATCACCATGACCTGCAAGAACCCAGTCAGCTTGGTTCTTCTAGAGAGCCACTCTGTCCAGCAGTGACAGACTGATCTCTGATGAACGACAGAAATCAACAATCCCTTTGAGAGTAACAGCAACATCATTTGTCCCTCACAGAAACAAAGAAGGATGGCAACAAGTGCTTCTGTTTTCATTTGGGCACTCATATGTGTCTTGTGGTTTGGCACTCACTCTTTTAACTTCTTGGGTAGTCCTATGATGGATAGGAAATAACAATGGGGAAGGAAGAACTTTTCTGGGGCTAGAAGGCTAGAATCACTCCCTGTCTGATGATCAAATACCTGATATATTATCACACATTAGTAACTCCTACACAGTAGAAAAACATCAATCTTTGTATGGCTTTTGCACCAGCTTCATGAGTGAGCAGCATTCAGGATGGAGATATAAACAGTTAAACAGGTGGCAACAGGCTGATTCAAGAAAAACAAAGATTTTGTTATATATATATATAGATAAGTTAATATGTATATATTAAGACACATAAACATGATCTCTATAAATAAAAATCTATTAGTGCTGTGAGATGCCTTCTGATACTTTATTAATTAGTATAATGGACTTAGGAGTATTCATGCATTTATATAATTTATTTTTGAGATTATGTGATGTTTCTGATTTCAAACTGTGTTGATGCCAAACCTAGAATGATACAGGCCAAGTCATGCTCTTGACAGCATGGAGACCATAATGATGTGGTTCATGCTGAAGTGATGTAAGTGTAAGGTCTAAGAAGTAAAGTAGGCTATTTTAAGGATCAAGCCAAAATACACGGATATTTAGAGTTCAAGTGAAAATGTACATAACATGTCTGTGGAGGTAAAGGAGCATGACTGAGAGACAGGTTTTCCTGCAGTTCTTTGTTTTAAACTTAAATTCTCTGAATTTTTTTAGGATTTTTTATTCTGTCCACACAATAGTACTATGAGTCTAAAGGAAATGGTCTTTATAATGTTTTGGGGTTTTTTCCCCCTCTTTTAAGCCTTAGTTCTAAAGAAATTTAATCTCCTTAAATCTTGTGTAAATTTGATGAAGGATCTCAAAAAGTTAGCAATAACCTGACCTACCTCTTGTCTAAGAGTATTGCCCCCATAAGTGCTTATAATCATAACATGCCCTTTTGTTTAGCCTAAATGTTCTCTGTATGCCTAACTGTAGTTGTTCAGTTGCATGGAATAGTAGGAATGAGCTGAGCTCCCTTATCCTGCCTAAGGGTGCTTTGTAGCCAGATGGACACCCATCTCTGGGAAAATTCCCAGAGAAACTGCCAGCATTAAAATGAGCATCACTGCAACTGGTAATGGTGCTATCCCATGGCCTTTTAAATTTTTGCAAAGCAGTTTAATAATTAAGAGTTGTCCACCAAGAACTTGGGTTCTGTGACCACACTTCACGGAGCCTTGAACTTACATTACACGATAGTTTATTTGCCATTTCTGTTGTGCAAAAATACAGTATTTTTGTAACAACTCTGATAGCTTTCTGTGACTGCTAGGATGAACTTAATTAAAAAATAGGTATGTACCTGGCTTGTCTTTAGTAGTCAAGAGAAGTAAAAGGCTTATGCAGCATGATAAAGAAAGGTAGCTGCTTTGAAGAATAGGGAAGACAAATTTCCTTCATCAGCCTCTAAATCGTTCAACAACTGTAATATGTGAGGACCCAGCAGACATTTTAAGACAAGGCAGAAGAGTAAGCAATGTCTGAAATGGCATCAGTCAGCTGATGGGGTTTAAAGAACCCAAATAGCACTGAATGCGTTATAGTTACCACATGTGGTGGCACTTAATGAAATCGCCCTTGCACATCTGAAGCCATGTTTTCAGTACTTGATGTATAACACCTGCCCTGCGCTTCTCCCTCTTCTCACACTCACCTGGCTCAGTAATAGCAGAAAACTCTCTGTATGGGGCTGGCACGGTATTCTTGCAGGTGGATGTAATTACATCTGCTTATTTTGGACAGGGTTCCAAAAATGCTACAACTATACTTTTTATAAATCTGACATTCTAACTTTGTGAGAGAAAAGTGCTCTTGCAATCCAACTGGCAGTGTGGTATGTCCAAGGTATTTCTTCAGCTGGCTGGCACAGGAAAATCATGCTCTGCTAACACTGACACCAGAGCAGGTCTGCCTGCAGCAGTGGAAGCTCACAGTTACCTGGGAGCTGAGCAGCTCACAGTGCATTAGATCTGCCACAGAGTTGTCATTTATAATATAAGACTTTGATTATACTTACAGGGCTCAATTTAGATTTTGTTATATAAACAGAATTCCTGGTTTGAGCAGATCCATTTAAACAGGAAAGCAGGTACCCAGTTGCATAATCTCGTAGACATTTAGGTCCTTCTTTCTTGACCTACACAGTGGTTTGCCTTTAACAGGAGGGGGAGATGCAAGAGACTACCTAAAATAATATTCAGTGATGTGTTTTCAGGATTTTCACTTCTTGGGTCACTGCTTTAGTTACTGAACTAGAATATAAAAGACACAGAGCAGCAATCTTGGCCCATTTGGTTCTCACTCTCAGAAGAGGGCTGAGTAGTCTGGATGACAAGTGGATGAACAACCTTGATATTTCTTACTGATTTCTTGTATTCTGTGTGGACACTTCACTGTAGTCCAAGTGACTTTCCCTCTGCAGGTTTTCAGCAGCACTGTAAGAGCACAGAAATCTGAGGTGGATATTTTAGGCATCATGGGCTGCCCCCAGAGCCAAGTGTTTACCTTTTTGGTGAGATAATACTTATGTTAGGAACTTCTGTGGGCGAGCAGGATTCTGCTTGGAAGGGATGTGACCAGCAAACACATACATATATGTACATCCCGAGAAGCAAAGCTTTAGTCAGATTTTAAGGAAGACATACCCTTACAGGACCCTGATAATTAAACAATCCTGCAGCTGCCAATTTGGATCTCTGTGTTGCACTCCTCACAGCACAGAAAGAAGATCAGTCTTGGGAAATGGTATCTCCTAGTTCTCAAAATCACCTCCTGCTCTGAAGCCTGCAGGAGTGTTTGGGTACTGCTGGGATGCTTCTGTTTAAAACAGCAGTATCAATGTTTTGCACTGTTTTGTGTATGCCCACATGACTGCACAACCAAATCCTTTTGAAACTGCTGTAAGCAGCATGATTATCCAGCATCATGTGCAGTTATTTTCTTTCCCCAAGGAGAAACTTTTCACGTGTCTTTGAACATTAGTTGATAAATATTATGCATACTGTGCTCTCTGTGCTTGGAAACAGTGCTAAAGGTGTGTTCAGAAGGAAAAAAGAATGGGGTTTCTGACAGTGCCAACAAATGGCTGTGCTGTGTCTGAGCTTGCATCTGGCTGTCCTGTCTTCCTAAACAGTAAGTGTGCATATACCATCTCCATTCAGTGTCCCCAGCAGCAGGGCTGTAAGGTGCAGTCCCTCCCAAAGTTTGGGATGTGCTAGGACTAGGAAGCTCTTAGAATGAAAAGATGGGTTTGCTGTGTTGAGTACATTAGGAATTTTTTGAACAGGAGCAAAAAACTTTGAAGCTATTACTAAAAAAAAAATCTCTAGTTTTAGGTATGGAAGATGCACTCATTCTGGAAATGAGCCTTTCACAGGGTGGTCTGTCAAGAATAATAATGCTTAGTGGAAGCTGAATTTTCCAAGAAGCAAAATGGTGCAATAGCAGGTTTAAAAACAGTAGAAGTGTGGCAATAACATTTTGTGTCACTGCCTTTTCTCTCACCATCCTGACTATCTGGCTTGGGAAGATAACAGCTGTTTCCAAGACATTTGTGAAGATCTTTGGTTGCAGCCTTTTCCTTATGAAGGAGTGAAAAGAGTGTGATAGTGACAGTTTTTAAATTTGTAGTGAAACTTGTTCTTGTGAAAAGCACCTGATCAGCAGAACAGGAGACACACTTTCCTTTGAGTAAGATAGTAAGATTTTGTTGCTGAGGCAACAGTGCTACATGGGAAATGGAGATTCAACTTTTAAAACCAGGGCAGATTTTCTGTGCATCCTTAGGAACCCGAGGCATCAACTTAGTAAAGCAACTTAGTTTTCTGATGATGTGAGTATAGTGAGTGTTTAAAGACATCATCAAAAGAGAACTTTCCTTCTGTCCTCATACCTTGGCAATTTTATTTGTAAGCCATGTAAGCTCCTTGGGACCAGAAGTGTCTCTCACTGTGTGTTTGTTCAAATGCCCAAAACAAAACAGGTCTGTGGTCAGGTCCCTAGGTGCTAGCATAGCCCTAAATTAACAGTGGTGATAAACACACAGAAAACTTGTTCAGGTTAATGGGAAAACTGCTTTGTCCTTTTAGGTGTTTGTGCTTTCCTTTGAAAAGCCAAATTTGCTAGTAAAAAACTCCACTGTAAGTTCAAACAAAATTGAATGCCTAGATTGTCAGCAGATCCATTGGATCATGTGCTCCTGCTGCCAGGGCTTCGCCTGTCACGGCTTGGAGTAGTCATGTGCTTGAGGGGGCTGAAAGTTGTGTTTCCATGGTTATGTAGCTCCCGACTTTCTTTTAATAACCCAGACAAGAGATTTGTTAATGTTCACTACTGATAATGGGAAGCTCTAGAAAAAATAACTCCCATGAGCTTTGGATTTTGTTCTCTGCTGTGCAAAGAATTACGTGAAAAAATAACAGCAATTCACCCACATAACTACTTAAAAAAAGCAAAATGTGACTTTTACCTCACTGCCTGTGAGCAGCTCCAAAGTGAAGGCACAGTGGACCTGCTTCAACTGTAAAGGAACCTATCCCAGTCGAGAGTATTTGCCTTTGGTGGCAGATATGTGAAGAGCATCATGGTACAGGAAGTGTTACTGTTGCAGTCAATGATCCATTCTTCTCCTGTGGTTGGATCACATTTCAGAAATCCTAATAGAAATAGACACTGCATTTATGAATAATACGTTGAGAGAGGCTTTTATTCATCTTCTGCATGAGGGTATATCAAGATCTTTATTTTCTGTGGTCAGTTGAGGAGTAATTGATGCTGATGATCAGAACATGGAATTACAAATAAGGCTCTCAGAGATTTTAAAAGTAGTTCAACAGGGTGAGTGATTCAATGTTAATATAAATATAAATTATATTTCTTATGCTGAAAGGGAAGTTACAAAGCAAATAACTTGTCTTTGTGAATGCACTGAAGTTTACAATTTTTTTTGAGAAAGATATATTATTAAGATCTGAAAAGCTATTTTAACTCAAGAAACACAAAGAAATTTATTCAATGAAGTTAACAACTTTTCCAGATCATAAATATTCTGATGAATATGAAAGTACATTCTGAAAAAGTTACTTTGAAAAACTGACAGTACCTGTCAAAGTTCATGATAACTGATGGCAAAAGCAGAATTAGGAAGTTCTGGATTGTATTATCAACACCATCCCAGTTCCTGGTGATCTTTGGGATGTCAGATGAAAATGTTCACATTTTTCACCTTGATTTTTTCGGAGGAAAAATTATAATTTAAGCTTGGGTTGTTCAGTAACCTCAAGAATCAAACCTCATCTTTATATGGAGTTAGAAATCATATTTGAAAATTATACTTCATACGCATCTGATTTTAGACAGAGACATATGATGTTATTACCTATATGCCGAATTTTCTCCAATAATGTGATGACAGACAATAATGGGTCATTTTCAAGTGCAACTTTTTTTCTGCGGTGCACTGCAGAGTTTCTATACAAGGAGTTACAGAAGTGCACAGTAATATTTGATATCATAATGGTTACAAATTACTATAATAATATTAAAGGATTCAAGAAATGCAGATCCAGCTACTCTTTTAGGTCTCAATTTGACTGGACACTTGAGGAAGAGCCTAATTTATAACCTATAAGCTGTATCATTAAAATTAGTGGTTTTAATGAAAGTCTTAAGTATTAGTGACTGTCCGTAGCAATTACAGGAGTGATGTGAATACTTGAATGCAGGTGTATCATATTAAACCCATGTTTTAGTAGTGATATAAAATGAACATTATCAGAACCTGATTTGAAAGTTGCTGAAACTGTTTTCAGTAGAAATAGAACTGTTTTCATTATGTTGAGCAGATTAAAAGTGGTAGATTTTAAAATGCTAATTTATAGATAGTTACTCATGGCTCATAATAGAGTCTTAAAACTTTTAAGAGTAAGATTATCCTTTTACTTAAAGAAAAGCTAAAGTTAACAATGTTCACATGTGATCATTGCAAATGTTTAGGAACTTTCTTAGAATGATTAATTAGCCTTCAGTGCAAAAAGGAAATCAATATTCCTATCTGTGTGGCACTGAGAATTTACATGTCATGTGTAAATATTTATAATTCTAATACGTGCTACTTCCAGACCTCGATGCCATTTGACTCAGTATAGAAGTTAAATACAATGTCTCAGGGTAGGACCTGTATTACTTTTCTGTGACCCAGGGATGTCAAATCAATAACTGTGTACTTAAAAGTGTCACATTTTAATCCATATGTCAGCTGTGCTGTTGTGAAACCTTAAATAAACTATAATTTTCCCCCCCAAATTATAAAATTTCACTTGAAAGCAATTTTGATTTTCTAAAGTTTATATTTCTGTTTGCTGGATTTAAGAGGACAAAAACTATCTAAAATGAAGAAATGGTTGTGTGCCATGTTATGTGACAAGGATGCTATCAAATTTCACTACATCTTCTGAAGATAAGATGGGTCAAGAGCTAAGGAAAGGAATAAGGGCATTGTTAGGCTGTATTTTCAGGTACATAAATAGACACATGCAGAAAAGTAATTGCTTTTGAGTCCAACTACTAATGTCCATTCCTTCTATAAGAAAAGACAGAAATTATGTCTGGGGCAGATGCATAGCTAGATTATACATGAAGGGATTTAAGATTTATTCTAGTCTGAGGCCCTGAAAGAAGGTTCACCCTAAAAAGTGAAGATGGGGTTGAAGATACAGAGCTGCTGGGAGCTGGGAGCTGCAGAGAAGGGTACTGAAGAGGAGGCCCTTGAGTTGATGTGTGGGTCCCCCATCAAGCCTCACGAATGTGCTCCTGCTGAATGGAATTCATTGAAGTGATAGATGTGATCCTGAGAGATACCTTCCTTGGCCTTGTCTCTGAAAACTGAAGTTGGTAAATCTCACAAATTAAAGGATATAATCTCTTAAAATTTCAACCAGTAGAGCAGAATTTGTTCCCCACCTCAGACTGTGGGGAAGAGTGGGACTGCCCTGTCCAGAAGGGCAAAGCATAGAAATCGCTTCCACCCTGGGTGCTTTAAGAGGAGGTAGGAATGGCTGTACCAGTGCAGATCTAAGTGCCACATGGACCAGTGCAGTATTTGCAGCAGTGGACAATTCTTTATTTCCTCGACATGCATCAGAGTTAGGACGGTGTATGCTCACTCAAGTCTAGCAATTTATTTTTCAGGTATTTCACCAGGTCCTATCGATGGGGGACTGCTGGGACGTATCTGTTAGTACAAAGCAGAGGGTAGCTCTGGTTGGGGCTGAGTTAGCTATCCAAGTAGGGACTTTGTAGGGTGCTCTGGGGTCAGATGGGATTTATGAGATACCTCTGTCTCCTGTGGGTCCTATTATGCTTAGGTCGCTCTCACTGGCACAATTCTTACTGCTGGCACCACTTTGAATTTCTCTGAGGATAAGGAGCCAAAGAACATAAACATTAGGCCATTGCAGTGCTCAGTGTTACAGTGACTATTTTATTTTTCCATGGAACAAGCTGTACCTCTAATGAAACATCTTAAACTTGATAATAAATATCCCATTTCACGACATAGATGTTAATTACTTCTTCAAATGAGCAGGTTTTGTAGTCCAAGCACTGAGACCTAGTTTTAAATCAAAAAGTAACACTCTTCTCTTTGAAAGGGACCAGAAGTAGAATAATCAGTGACAAGGACATAATTTACTAAAAGACGTTTTGTTTGAGCTGCTCTGAGAGAAGAAACTCTCTAAGGCCAAATTCAACCAAGCTGTTAGGTACTGATCAACATGGAAGAATTGTGCTTAATGGCATATTTCACATGCTTAAACTGAGAAATTTTTAATTACTTAGTTGAGCTAGGTACCTATTGCACTCAATAGCATAATGAAGAATTTAAGGGAAGCCTAAGAAATGTTTTCTACTAGTGAAGGAGGATCTTGAAGGACAGATGCAGAAGCCAATGTAAAGTCCTGAAATCCAAAGAGAAGAAGGTCTAAATTTCAGTCTGAAAGGAATTACATGAACTTGACAAAGAAATTTATTTATTTTTAATTGGAACAAATTAATGGATATTTCAGAACTAATAAACATCAATTTGTAAAATAATGGTTTACTCATCTCAGTCATAATAGACTTAATTGAATTGTTCAGATATCTCATGCAGTTCATAAAGCTCTGTTCTTTCTTTCCTGAAAAATCTGATTCTTGCTCGGTTACTAAAGAGAAAGTGTTGAAAAATATCAAGAATATTTAATATAGAACTGTAATAAAAATATACAATAAAAAGTTTCACAATATTTTTATATTGAAAAATTACAAAACCAATGTCTCTAAATAATTGAAAAAATCTGGTTCAACAAAAAATAAGGAAAAGTTCTCTAATTTTGTTAATCTTTATTTTGCAAAAAAGGATGGAAATATAAAGTTCATAAAAAAGCACACTTTTTTTCTGGTGATGTTTTCCTGTTGAAAATGCTGCTTCTATAACAAGAGGTTATTCAACATCAAAGCGGTTTAAACATCTTCTGCCTTCCAAATGTGTAAAGCCATTAATGACCCCTATATCTTTGCAGCTCCTGGTCTGCATTCCTTTGCCTGCTGGTGGCTGGTTTACATCTGTAGGCACCTCAGTGCCAGCCTGCACCCACCTCTTACCATTCCAGACTTGCACTCGTCTAGGCCTCTCCACTTCTCCAGGTCTTTGCTATTATAGCGGGATTGTATTTCTCTACAAGACATCCTTGTGTTAGAGTCGTAAATATCTCATTCTACGCAGCATAACGGCTTGTTACAGCTATCCGTATAAAACCATGGTTTTACCACATAAAGATAAACAACAGGAGAACAAATGAGCCACAGACACCTTGGAGTTGCAGGCAGGTCAAGAAAAGTGCAGGCAGAGCAGCGCTGGCTAAGCCTCAGTCCTTATGGCTTCTAATTTAGCAGTGGCAATGCTGTACTGCAGGGCTTCAGGGTTACAGAGGGAATTAATGGAGAAACTCCTGGGTTAGACACTGTTGAAGTCAGCTCTGTGCAAGAGAAAATTGCCATGGCAGTTTGGTTTTAAATCTAAGACTATCTACTATAAAACCTAGTAGATGCTCCATAATAATATAGGTGCTAGTGATTTTTCCCAGCTCATACAGACTGAATATGTTCTAATTTCATAGTAGAAAAGCATTTAATACACGTGGAAAAGGTGTGAATCTGTTGGACAGGCAGATTGAAGAACTTCTTTCAAAGCTCTCTTCCTCTCAGGTGCACATTCCCACTTTCCCTTGTGAACTACCAGCAGTTGCCAACCCAACAAAGCAGGGATTTTATCCAGCTGATCCCACCCTGAGGTGAGGGACTAAACTGAATCAAGTCTCTGACCTTGCTTCCACCTCAGTTACAAAATCGTGGGTGATCACAGATGAGGTACTTGGAGTAATTCACCAGGGTCAGGGGTAATGATGGGGCTGCTTCTTCTGGCAGGTTCTTAAAATGCTGTGACACTGCTTTACAAGAAGGTATTGAGGTATTTTTGGATACCTCACTATCTACCTGGAAGCTTATGGGCATTTTCAGCTGAGTTTCTTCACCCTGTATGTGTTGTGCAGATATAAATACACAGCTATGTCTCCCTTGTACTGTTTCTCTCCTCTTCTTTTCAGGACATGACATATTAAAACTGGCATGAGGCCTGTTAGCAACAGATCAAAATATAGTAGCTAGATGAGGGAATAACTAATCTTGTCTAAAAATAGCATGTCAGTTCAAAAATGCTAAAAAAAAAAAATGTTGGATGCACTTTGCATTAACTAGGGATTCTCCACAGCACAAATCAAAGACAAATGCAATATGAAATGTGGGCATTAAAAAATGCTCTGGGCTGTATGCTAAAAATAAATTATCTTCTTAAGATATAACTGTATATGGATGCTATTTTGAACCACAGTGTAAGTGCTATGGGAATATTACTCAAAACTCATGCTGCCATGCGGCAAATCAAATATTCTTTAAATGGCTCTAGCAAAGGTCTAAGCAAAGGACTAATGTGTGAGAAAGGCATATCTTCAAGCAAGGTGATTCTGAGTCAGCAGCTCACTGAGTCTTCAACACTAAGAAAAACACAGTCCTGCCCTCCCTCCCTGCTGACTGCTGGGTATAATGTGCAGTGTATGGGAGAGACTGAATTTCAAAAAGAGGAATGCCATTAAGTCTGCCTATTATTTCCTTTAGAGACTGGAAATGGGAAGTATAGCTATTAGCAAATGAAATGTGAGGTTGTGGTTTATATCAAAACTGCTCTGTGGTAAAAGCACTTCAGCTCTTACTCTTCATTACCAAGCACAAGGAACACATTTCAAATATACTGCATTAAAAAGATCTATTGTCTCAACAGCCTTGCCAGCGAAGGGTCAATGTACCAATACTGTCCTCTTCTGCCCAGTACCCTGCTCTAGGAGGCAGTTACATGAGATACAGTTTTTTGTGGCAAAGCTGGCTTTGAAAGTTCCCATTCCCCTCTGCCAAAGCCAGGTTTGACTATTTATCATGCTGTCCTGGCACAATCAGCCATGTTTTCAGCTGTGCCAGTTTAGCTATTTGTGGTGGTGTAATGTAGACAGGTGCCTGGAGATTTGGCTTTAAAAACCAACAAACCTTTAATTCCTGGAGTGTTGTCTTTGACCAGACCCCTTTCATGAGCTTAGGCCATGGGCGGTTGCCCTGGCACATCTGTGCTACACTTCTGTGAATATGGAATAAACAATGACAGGATTTCAAAAATATTCAGCAAGTTCTTCCTCCTTGTCTTTTAATTATTTCAGAAATAATGTATTTTGCATCAGCTGGGGTTTGTGTGTGCTTATTTTACCAGTAAATTTGGTGCGGTAAAAGAATTTATAATATAATCAAATGCAACAATGAAATCAAGCCAGTGGCAAAATACTTGTGGATTGAATAAGCTCAGGCTTCCACTCAGAATAGATGTATGCTCTGTATTACTAATATTATCATCATCACCGTCATCTGTTCTACACTCTTGAATAATACATGCCATAAGGCTTTCCTGAATAAATTTTCTTGAATTAAATATTCCTTTTATTAAAAAAAAGCAAACCAACAAGCTAACAATATACATAAGATTAATCTTATTGGGTTATCTCAGTGGTTAATTATACCTCTTCTTAAAATTTTCACCTTTTTTTGTTTCTGAATCTGAACTTTCCTTGCTTCAATTTGCAGTCATTGAATATTCTTTTATCTTTTATATACGAGGTTGGTGAGCCAGTTACAATCAGATTGTTACTCAAATTAGAATTTACAGCCCATAATCAAATCACCTGTTTCTTTTTTTTAAACATAATGGATTCAGACCTTTGAAGATTGAGTTGCAGGTAATGTTTTTCAAACCTTCAATCGTGATGACCCCTCTCCATTTTTTAGTTCTTCTTCAATCTCTGTGGCAGGAATCAACATAATATTCTAGTATCAGTGGCTAACTGCTGTTAAACACTGGTAAAATGTATCTACAAAATTCCAGTATTTTCTTCTTATATTTCAGAGAAACTTATTAATTTATTCACCCAATGCACCCTTGAAGGTGGTCAGGTTGTTGGTTAACACTGATTGCTCCTGTCTAACTTGCTGTTACTTATAGGGCCAGGAAGATCATAGAATCATAGAATCAACTGGGTTGGAAAAGACCTCCAAGATCATCAAGTCCAACCCTTGATCCAACACTGCCTTGATTACTAGAATGCAACATTTTCTGCCCATGCAGCTTGCTCTCTGCCTTCTCTGAGAGCACAACACTATCACATCCGTGGACCAGGTCCAAACTGGTTAATTCTTGAAGAGCCACCCTGCACTAAGAAGCGCTATTCTCTCCAAACCTTTCTTCAAAGTATGATAACTTGAAGAAAAGAAAAAAAATGGGGAGAGAAAATAGAAAAAAAAAAAAAAGGGAGAGAATAAAGAAAGGAATCAAGGCACTTGTTATGATCAGGTTCTTCAATAAATCATTTCAGTGGCTCACAGCAGTTGACCAAAACTTATGTATGTGCCACTTCATAAACCCACACAGAGAGGGTGTACACTTTCCCTGTACCTTCCCTTTGATTCCTTTATACATTGCAGACTACACACTGCCGACTGCAGGTTGCCTAATATATTCTGCGTATGACTATCTCTAGACTTCATTTCTACATATCTTTTGAATATTTGAAAAACCAGACATGAACATAAATCCTTATCTTCTCAACCTCTTCTCAACTCTCTCACACAGAGTAGTAACAGGAGCTGTTATTTGCTTATGTTCCCTTCTACTCTTCCAAAACAATGTGGAATAAATAGACCTCAACATTCGAATTCAGAGTAGGAGTATTATATTTTGTAATTATCTGTAATCCATTAGCCTTTCCATTTCCTACGCCTAAAGCTGTTGTGTTGAAATCCTGGCAGATTGGATTGGTATGCCCTTCTGCTTAGGGGCCAGGTCAGTTTTTAATGCCATGGTGTATGACTGTCCAGCTCCTGGGAGTAGCCTGCTTCAGCCACTGGGATCAGGCACGAGCAGTTTCACTCTGGTGCCTTCCACTGGTAATGAGCTTGGCCCTGGGTTTGAAATAAAAGTGACAGTCAGATATGGCTGAAGAGGCTATGGTAGGCTTGCATTTTCCATTATGAAGACAGTTTTTTCTCTTTATTTGGCTATTCATGTTGTATTATATATTATTTAGTGCAATCATTCTGAGTTTCCTATACAAGTTATTCCAGGACTGATCAAGGCTCTATTCCTTGGACTATTCATATATTTGACATCACAAATTCACTGAAATAAAAATTAGACAAGGTCTGTGGAGTGGATTCATAGTTTTCCACGTTTCCAAGTGAAAGTCCCAGCCATCAACCTGCCTACTTTAAATTTTTTCCTGACATCCTGGTTTTGACAGAACAGAGTGTATCCTGACTCGGTGTAAGCAGCCTGGTAAGGTAAATAGAGCCTTAAAATTTGTTAGAATTTTATTTCACCAACTAGAATGGTAGCCTGCATGGTTTAGTCAGGTTCCAGTGGTTTGCACAAAATATGACAGAACCATGCTCCATTTCAGCAGTTTTTTAACTCAAAGTTCAATTCCTTCTCTCTGCCAAAATAAAATACAGCATAGGATTCTTCTATAAAATTCTACACAGGTGTGTAGCAATCCCTGATTTAGGAAATGGCCATCTGTTACAGAGGTTTCAAGGCTGTCCATCCACTGACTGAGATGCAGTGTGCTGTGATAACCTGGCCTTTTTAGCTGTATATTCTTAAAGTCATCTCCCTTTTAGTATGGAGGTCACAAGCAGAGACCAGTAAGTGTGACCAATCTTTCGCTCCATCTGTTGTATTGGCATAAATTGGGCAGCAAAGAGGTCAAATTAGTCAAGAAAGATATCATCCTGGAAATGAGCTGTGGCAGAGCTTCATGTGCTTAGGAACTTTACAAATTAAAACATGAAGTATTATGGAGCTTTGGCAATTGCAGAGTCAGGTAGCCTTTAAGGGCAGAATTTTCAAATCATGGATTTGAAACTGTGCTCTTCAATAATCTCTAAATTTTTTTCAGCCTCTACATCCTTTGTGGGGCCAAGACCTTGGCTGTTAAAGGCTCACAGAAAGTTACTGTCTCCTGTATGAGTCAAATGGGATTTTGGTCCAAAGTCCTAAAAGTATAGATTATCACTGAAAACAGGATTTATTCTTTTCTGTGACTGCTGCTTTGAAAGCAGAAAATTAATTAATTATTATACCTGTATGTATAAATCAATATTATTTCAAAATTTCAATAAATTCCTCTTAAAAATATGCAAGGGGATTAAAAGTCTGTTTAGCTCTGACAAAAATGAAAAATATATGCTATCAGTGCTGTAGAACTACATGCAAAAAATTAGTAGTGACATGCCGTATTACAATTAGGCATTAGAATTAATACAATGCATAGAAGGGGAAAGTAATAGTAAGTCAGGTACACCACTAACTGGGAAAATTTCAACTTGCTTTATTCAGCAGAATAAATTTGTGCATGATTAACCAAGAAACTGGGAATTACAGAAAAGGTTAATTCTAGAATTGTAGGGCTCAAGCAGCAGAGGACAGTAAGTAGTGCATAATTAGAATGCTTTTTTCTTGAAGAAAACCTCTTCCAAGATGTTAACAGAGGTTTCAGAAGGAAGAATACCCTTGGTATTATATATGAACGGTGTTTTGGCAGGAATTCTTCGGTAAGTTATATTTTAAGTGAGAGAAGTCAAAATATTTTGGAAGTGTTAAAAGAGACGACTGCAGTAATGTGTATTATAAATGAAGATGATGCAGACCGAAGAAAGAACAAAGACGAGAGAATGAAAAAGCCCACAGGCTGTGTTATCCATGAGTGCTGAACAGATGAGCACCACGTGGGACAGGTGCTTCCACCTTTTGGAAGGCTGCGCGTCAGTGGTTGTTCAGCCTGCAAGAAACCATCGACATGGTTCTTGACAAACTGAATTTTCTTGAATAAAAGGAAACCTGATTATTGCTCAGTGTAGGCTGAGTTCATGTCTGGAGAAGTTAGAGAACAGGCTGGTAGGAGAAGCACGGCCTTGAAGGGAAGGCTGGCACCAGCACCTGTCTTCTTCCCTATAGTTTTAAGAAAACGAGTGATGAATGTGCCTGTCCATTTTAAGTGGAAGTGAAGTTCCTACGCTCAGTCTGGAGGGAAAGAATAATGTGCCTCGCATAATACTGGAAAGAACTAGTACATTAAGTTTCAAAGTTGGCAGCAAGGAATTGTATTGAATCTGTCAAACTCAGATGGTACAGCAGTGAGAACAGCATTACAGTAATGATATTTGAGAGGAGAAAAAAATGTAGTCTTGAAAACTAGAGGTCTGTCAGTTTGACCTAAGTATAATGAGAAGCTTTTGAACAAATTTGGAAGAGAAGAATAATTAGGACATGGAGATAAATGGAAAATGGGATTAAATGCAATATTGGCTTATGAAATCAGATCAGTCCAGACTAATTTGCCATATTACGTCTAAGAGGTGCCTAATTTTCTAGAAAGAGAAAATATAGTGCATCTCATCTGCTGGGATTTTTGCAGAATATTTGAAATTTCTAGGTCAGCTAAGAAACATAATACAAGCCCAGCCTCCTCTTTAAATAGTATCTCTGAGAAGAATGAAAAACAGATTAGACATGTTTAGGACTATGCACAACATTTAAAGAGAAGACCATTGGTAAAAGCCAATTCAAAATTCAATTTTTAACTAATTATTCACTCATCTTGGAGTTAGTACTTATTCTTATTTAATTACATTGAGGAACATCATGCTAGATAATGTCAGAAACCTTATTAAAATAAGCTATATAAAATATTTTTCTTTTGTTCTTATCTAATAAGCTGTTTAATGAAACTAGAGTGGTTTCATATTAATTTTCTTGACAAAATCATGTTGGTCATTGTTTATCATCTAATTATCTTTTGGACATTCACAAACTTAGCCTTTAATAAGTCTTCTAGCGTATTTCAAGATTTAAAACTAGGCTGATTAGATCTGCATTTCACTGAGTCCTTTTTTCTCCCCATTTAATTGGAGATAGAGATTTTGGTAGTCCTTTTCCAGTCCTCAAGATGTTATGTGCCTCTCATGATTTCTTAGAGATAGTAATCAGAGTTTATTTTGTCCATTCCCTTAATCATCCCAAGGATGGATTACTTCTGGCCGTGCCTACTTGAATACATTTATGTCAGCTAATTATTCTCTAAACTGTTTTTCTTAGTCTGTCTTGTAGTCTATTTCCTTGAAAAAATATTTTAGTTATGTCCATTAAAAATTTACTTTTTTTTTTTGTAAGGGCCGGATAAGAGCAAGAATTGAAGTTTTACTCCTGTTTGAATCATCTGCGTTCTTCCAATTTAATGTGTAATTCCAATGTGATGTGTGATTTTGTATGTAGTTTGCCATATATAAATCCTTCATGATCTAGCTTTAAAAGAAACTACTGTGCTTTCCTGTGGCTTTTCAAAGGTTTCAATAGTTACAACAAATCATGTCCTCTGAAAATCAAACCTTATTTATGACTATGTATTTTACATCCTCAAATTAGTCAGTTTGTTCTACAGTTATGCTACCTGACAAGTATTATGGGGGTATTTGCATTTGAATTTAGTAAGTATTTCAGAAATACATATTTTCCCTGTGGCAAATATGAACAGGAAGGGAGAAATTATTTGGCTTGCATTTGTTCCTTGTCGGTGCCATATCTCCTCTGGATTTGCTTGGCAGGTAATGAAGCATTTTTGATTGCTACAGTAGTCTCTCTCTCTCTTGCATCCTCTGATGCAGCAAGATCTGCCTGCTTAACCTGTACAAATTTGCTTTTCACTATTGTAGCCAGCTCCACAAGGTTACTGATAGTAACGTAAATTAGATCAAAAGAGGTTTCCTAAATACAATTATTTTAAATCCTTGCCAACTCCATTTTTTTTCCCCCTGGGATTTATATTTTGAGCTTTCGTGCTTTATTTTGTGATTTTTCCAGTGCACTATTTCCGTGCATAATGCCCTTTAGAAATTAATCTTGGCTTTCAGCATCCTAGATGTTGATTTATCCTAGGTGACAATCATGAGGAGGTTGGAGGCACTGCACAATCATGTAAAGTGTTCAGTTTCTCCAGCTGAGTGTTGTAGTTCAGTAGTTCATAATTTCCTACCATTTCACATCCTGTGTTTCTACTATGAAACTCCTATTATCGCGTGACTTTCAAATCACACTGTCACTTGCAAATGTTCAAAAATGCAGATGTACTCACTCCTGTGTGTCTCTCCTATCTAGATGCCTTAGCTACATCTATGACAACTGTGGAAATTCTATTTGTACTCAGATTTTCTAACAAAATCTTTTACTGGCAGATTAAGCAAGCAGTGCTTGCAATTTACGTTAATTTAGAACAGACATCTCAAAAACACAGATGATAGAATAATATCTGGCTTGCAAATGTAAATAGTCAACAGCTAACAATGGAACAGGAATGGATTTGAGCCTTCTCCAAATGAGATGTCATTGCCTGCATATAAAACCAGAGTGTATATGCAAAATATGCACCAAGATGGGTGATTTATGTCATAGTGATTTTAAGTACCATTTAAATGAACAAGCATTAATTTAAATAATGTTTATCCTTTTCTGTAAGATATTCTGCAAAATAGAGTCTGTTCTAATTAGCTGATATAATTTGATAAATTTAATGAAGCTCTTTGCTCAGCTAAAGAAGCATGTCTGCTACATAGTTGTTTAAGTTGTTGAAAAACTATGTGCTTTTCTTATGCTACTTGGTACTTATAGCTTTATTATACTGGAAATCAATGAATAGTGAATTTGTAATTTAGTGGATAATTTGTCTTTTTAATTATTTTTTGTGCGGAGTTGCGTTTGAATAGAAATTCAGTTTAATTGATGCTCATTTAAAAATTAACGGCATTTTGGAAGTGTTTATTTGGGACTTAACACTACAAAAATTACATTAAAAGGCTCCTCAAAACAAGCAGTAATGAGAAATTAATTAATGTATTAAATGAATAAAATATCAACCATCACTAGTCAGTTGATTTTTTTTGCTTGCCATGTTCTTCAAATTTTTAAAACAGGTAAGTCTCACCATTTCACACCTCATCATTCATTGCTTACAAACTGAAACTGGAAAATGAGCTTTCCTCCTTTTTGATCATGCTCTGGATCTCACAGCTTTGCTTCATATCAGCTTTAAACTAAAGCAGTAAAATAAGCTGAAATGAAAAGTACTCTTGTGCATTGTCATGAAACACAATTGTTGTCAAAAATTAGCTCAATAGACCATGAGTTTAGTCTTTTAACTGATAAATCCTAGCTCTTCGTGCTCTAATTGTCTTTAAACTCTGATGGAAAACTTGCTCTGCTTAATTGAATGTAAAAGATGTTAAAGGGGTATTAAATAGTCAGAATGTAAATTGTATTTTCTTTTAAAGGTAAAAATATTTCATTTACATTGGAGAATATACATCTTATAAAATGGCTCTTTATCTGTACTGATCTAGTACAAACCCACAGGTACATACTGTGCAGGTAGGTACCTGTGTAAATAAACCCTGGTTATTTATGCTTTTATTGTATAATTTAAAAATTATTCTATTCAATAGCTGAAAA
This sequence comes from Cephalopterus ornatus, assembly GCA_013396775.1. Lineage (NCBI taxonomy): Eukaryota > Metazoa > Chordata > Aves > Passeriformes > Cotingidae > Cephalopterus > Cephalopterus ornatus. The sequence goes on along the minus strand of VZRE01000136.1, from coordinate 31,663 downwards.
GCAGTCTCTTCACTGGATTTGCATAATCAGCTTGACAATATTTTAGGAATTTTTCTGGAATGCCAGATGATCAAAGAAAACCTGTTATGTTTATTTTTTGTTCTTTAGCCTACCTTGTCTCACAGAAGACATTGGAAAGGGAATGTGGGACCTCGCTTTAAAGAAGATGTAAGCTGTTGACTGATGGGACATGAAGGTACAGGAGTAGCACCTAATCTAGACATGGAAAGCAAAGGAGGAGATCAGTTGTAGTAAAGGGAGAGGAAGACAGTTATTTGTGGAAAAGTGGACAGACAAGGGGGATAGAACTGTAGCTAGGAAAAGCAATTGAAATGCACAACCAGAGGGACAAAAATAAAAGCAATGTGCATGTCTAAAATGATCATCTGTTTAGCATGCTGAAAATACTTTTGTGTTGACTGCAAAAGAAGTTCAGGCAACTAACTGAGGTATAGGCACACTGTAGACATCCAAAGTTAAACAAAATGGATCTCATATTCTTTTGATAAGACTTCCAACTGGGCAGGGATCGATTCCAAAATCTATTCGGTCAAAGTGTCCAATCCCCTGTACTATTGTTTAAACCTCTGTGGCACATGTTAAGTGTCACTGTACTGAAGGTTATCTTCAATGTCTCCTGAATTCTGAGGTGCTTAATTTCAGTTACACAAGTTTGAAAAATTTCTTTCATTCATTGTCCCATTTCTACAACACAAGTGTTTACATTCGTTGCACAGAACCATCTTATCTTTCTACCTTATTCTGTCTCCTTTGTTTTAGTTGGAATAATACTCCCTGTCAAATAGACAACCTTGTCTCCAGATGTTGCAGGTAGCTTGTGTAATGTTTTGCAACCTAAGAGTGCAAACTCTGTTAACAAGCAACCAGGATTTTATAGAACTATTCATATTTCTTGTACAGTTTATGGGATATTTTTTAGACTATACTTGTAATGGTACCATACAGCCTTATTCTGTCGCTAGTAGTGTTTGGATCACATTGATGAAAAAGTAGTCACTGTCTTTTGCAAACCACGAGCACATAGGAACCTGGGTCCTATAATTTCTGTCCTGGCAAATAGTTCTTCTAGGCTGTTAAATCGAACAGAGGCCATAAGCAGATCTCTAGGGAAAAATAAGGAAAGAATCAGATGTATGAGAACAAAGTTCTTCCTAACGCTTTCCTCTCTGTGGACTTCCCGAGTCTGTTAAAGTTGGTCTGCGTACTAACCCTGTGGGGGATGTCTGTTCCAGAATTTCATCCCGTCTCCGCTTGGGCATTTAAATATTCTACATGCAGAATGGCCTTTGACAAGCAGTAATACAGCTCTACTGTCCATTTTGCAAAGAACCACTTCCGCTTGTTCTTAAAATGCTCCCACTAGCTTTATTTTATGCCCTCTAGTTTTGTTATTGATGTTGAGCATTGATGAAGATGGATTATTTTTCACTGATTGAATTACTGTTGAGCAGTCCATCCCTCTCCTTATTCTCTATGATCAATGTGATTTTCTAGATCTCTATCACACCTCTCACTCATATATTTTTCAAAATAAAGGGTGTGGCATAGGCGAGTTGTGAATTTATACATCAGTAAGGAGGTGTTTTTTCTTTACTATCTATTAATTGTCCAACATGTTTTTATCACATGCTTAATATTTTTTTAAATTTTTTTTTTTCATAACCCTGACAAGTCCAGACCTGGTATTTTTGTAGAAACAACTATCACACCCCAAGTTCTCACTCCCAAGAAGCAAAAGAGAGCTCAGAATAAAACACTTTGTCTGAAGCTACAATTAGCTTCCCACAGGGGCATCACTTTGCATTTGTCTACACTAAAATTCACCTGACGTTTTATTGCCCAATCAGTCTTGTCAGTTCTTCTGCAACACTTCACAGTTGGCTCTCATCTTACTACCTTTAATAACTTGGAACTATCAGCAAACCTTATCATCGATTACTGTCTTTTCTAGGTCATTTATGAACATATTAGCCAGCAGAGGTCCCAGAACAGATCCTTACAGAAACCACTGCTGACATCCTTGATACATAAGAAGTATTTATTTACTCATTTTCTAAGTTTTCTATATCTTATCAAGTATTTTAATACATGCCGTGACCGTCTGTCTTAATGCATTGCTTCTCAGTTTCCTTTAAAAAGACTTTGGAAATCAGGATAGACTAAGTCAGTCAAATAATAATTATTATTCACATAATTTGTAACCCCCTTCAGAACTCTCTGACACTTCTAGAGCAGGACTTGCCCTTAAAGAAGCAATGTTGATTTTTTAATCACCCAGTATTTATCCACAGGTTCACTAATACATCTTTTATGTGTAGTTATACCACATTCTTTTCCACAATTATTTTAGTTTCAAACAGATTCTCTGTGGACACCCTTGACCCTTTTCTGCTTGCCCCCAAGGAAAGATTTTCATCTAGGAATGCCCCCATTTTTTACTAAAGTTAATGCCTATTCGAAGAATTATTATGCCTTCTTCAATGGACTTGTCTTTCCTGAGCTCTCCTTTATACTTTGGGCTCCAGTAGGTCTCTTCTTTAAAATATCATTGCAAACACTGGCACTCCTCCACCATTTATTTTAAAAGTTCCCTCACAAACATCTTGATTTTAAATGCCAGCTGTTTTTTTTCCCTTAGGGTTCATCTCTCCTGTTCAGATCACCTTTATTCACAATGAACCTGGAGTCATTTTGTCTTTCAGTCACAGAATCGTAGAATAGTTAAGGTTGGAAAAGACCTCCAGAATCATTGAGTTCAGCTCTTAACCCAGCACTGCCAACTCCACACTAAACCATGTCCCTATGTGCCAAATCCACACACCTATTGAACATTGGCAGGGATGGTGAATCCACCACTTCCCAGGGCACCCTATTCCAATTTCAGACCACCCTTTCAGTGAAGAAATGTTTACTTATATCCAATCTAAACCTCCCCTGGTGCAACTTGAGGCCATTTCCTTTCTTCTGGCCACTTGTTATCTGTGAGAAGATACCGACCCCCACCTGGATGCAGCCTCTTTTCAGGTAGTTGCAGAGAGTGAGAAGGTCTCTCCTGAGCCTTCTTTTCCCCAGACTAAACACCCCTAGCTCCCTCAGCATCTTCTTACCAAACTTGTGCTCTAGACCCTTCACAGCTTCGTTGCCCTTCTTTTGACACACAAACAAAACCTGTCAACAAGAATTTTCCCCCCCTTTGCCTTGTCCTGTTGGGGTTCTGAGTCATTCAGGTTCCTTATGATGTCTATCACAATTGTGATGAACAAAAGTCTTTATATAATCATCTTTGAAGTAGCAAACATGTTTATCTTTTTTCCTGAGGATTACATCTACTCCTACCAATCTTTTCCCTCTCTTCCACTTTGAGTTCCTGATCTCAGAGGAGCATCCTTAGTGCTGGATGCTACATTGATATTATATAATGGAGAAAACCTGTCACTCAGGTTTTAGCTTTTCCAACTTCTGTGGTATTTCTTAATTTCTCCTTAATGAACAACTTCATCTCTTAGGGGTTTTTTCGGTAGGACTTGTACTCATTTGCAGATTAGATGGCCCCAACATGTCCCTGAAAGTGCTCTTGATTAATTTTTCTGTCTCTCTCAGTTCCTCTTATTCAGTCTTCCAAGTCTCATGGGCTTGAATTCTCTGTCTAAAGCTTTCATGTTGCTGATACAGTTGCTGTGTGCCAGTTTCCCACAGGGCAGGTACTCATCATTTGACATGTCAGAGGGTAAACTGCAAAACTGTTTCCCTTTTGGCTGAGTTTCCCCTTCATTTCTTCTCCACATGAATGCAAAAGTGACTTCTAAAGTAGTTCTGTGTGCCCACATGATCTTACTTATCCCGCCTCCCATCATATTTTCCTAACACAAAAGCTGAACAAGTACTGTAGCAGTAACTGCTGTAGTAAATATATGAGGTTTATGTTTATAAAATAACACCAGAGAAAACTTTTTTTGCTTTTTGTACTTATCTTTAGTGATCAGAATGACATTAAACCCCTTTTAGGAATGGAAAAAACCCACAATTTTGCATTAGCTGAATTTAAAAAAATAAATGTCCTCAAAGTCAATTTCTGGGGAAAAAAAACCAACATAAAAGGGCAACTTCTCATTCTCATAGAAATTCTTACAATTCCAAGAAAATTCAGTGTCATATAAGAGTTTTTCGTGTGTATTGCCCCAAAAAGAAAGATTTTAAAAAATATATTCTAGGCAATCTCTATGCAGAAAATAGAATGAGGCTGTTTTGTACGTCATTCTCTAAGACTGACATTTAACACAAATTCCTTCAGTGGTTCTTTCATCTTGCAACAACTAACAGAATACCAAAAGAAGATCAGACTATCTTGAAAATATCTGCTGACTGTTATTCCTAAGACAGTGCATAAAAAAATACTACTAATGGTACAAGATGGTGTTGTTTAATATTGAAACTCCAGCACTTCTTGAAGGTACAAAGCATAATCTGTGTAAAGTGGTATAAACAGTCCAACTGCAGGGTTCTAGGTCTGTAGGCTCTTGTAGACTGTAGGCTTGTCCTAAGACAAGGACTAAACCCCAGAACTGTTGTCTTCTCTTTGGGAACTCAGTATTTCATGTGAGCCAGTGAATCACGAGTGAGACTCGGTGCTTCTATTTGCAAAATAATTGAAATTTTAAACTCACAATTGTTCAGCAAGATGTGTTACTTGGCATTCAGATCTTGGTTTTTAATTTGGCAGAACTTGACTTCAAAGTCTAAGCCAATCTGAAATGTGGCCAGATATCTAAAACATGGCGAGGCATGTATTTTTTAATGTTTCATTTTAAGAGAGTCAATTTACATTATATATATACTGTTGTGAGGAAAAAAAGTCTTCTGCTTTTTGTGAAGTTTCAGCACCTTGAAAATACTGCCCTGCTGTGTGCTGGCATTGTATGCATTTTGTTATTGCACGTGATTTTTCTCTAGACCGGTTAATTTGTGAACAACTATATGATTTTATACAAATGTTTATAAGCAGACTGAAGCGAGAGTAACTGTAACATCTGCTATGTAGGAATCATCTTAAAATCAATATAAATGAAAGCTGCTGTTATGGAGTAACATGGATAGATCTGTTGTATTTGTGCAGTAGAAATTGTTATCTTGCTCTGAAGTAGCTACAGAAGTGACCAATGAACAGAGAGGGATAAAGGATATTTCAATTACTTCCTATGGCAGAGATTAAATCTACAACTCTGTTTTTACCTGGATGCCTGAACAAGAATCTCTAATAGCAGCAGCAGGGATATCCTTCCTCACTGAGTATTTAAAGGTTGTTGCACAAGTAGCTTTTGCAGGCACAGGTATAAATGCATCAGTTCTGTTTTCTGTTGACCAACCTTCCTACCATCTGCTTTGTGGGAATTTTCACAGAACCACAGACAGGCTGTGGTTAGGAGGGGCCACTGTAAGTCATCTTGTCCAAACCCCTGCTCAGGCAGGGCCACCTAGACCAGCTGCCCATGACCTTGTCCAGACAGCTTTTTATCTCCACAATCTCTCTAGGTGACCTGTTCTACCTGTAGTTTCTACCTGGGGTTTTCCACCTAGAGTTGTTTCTTGACTGTCTGAAATGAATTATTTTCTTTTGTTTGTAGGCAAAGCGTATTCCTAGAAATGTCAGCATGCATCCTGCACTGCATCAAAAGCAGCATGGCCAGCAGATCAAGAGAGGTGATTCTGCCCCTCTGCTCTGCTCTTGTGAGATCCCACCTGGAGTTCTACATCCAGCCCTGGGGCTCCAGCACAGGAAGGACATCAACCTGTTGTACTGAGTCCAGACAAGGGCCACCAGGGATGGAGTACCTCTCCAATGAGGAAAGACTGAGAGAACTGGATTTGTTCAGCATGGAAAAGAGAAGGCTTTGGGGTGACCCAATTGTGGCCTTTCAGGACTTGAAGGGAGCCTACAGAAAACATGGAGAGAGAGACTCTTTACAAGAGCGTGTAGTGACAGGACAAGGGAGAATGGCTTAAGCTGAAAGACGATAGGTTAAAATTAGACTTTAGGAGGAAATTCTTTACTGTGAGGGTGGTGAGACACTGGGACAGGTTGCCTAGAGAAGTTGTGGATGCTCCATCCCCAAAAGTGTTTAAGGCCAGGTTGGATGGAACTCTGAGCAACCTGGTCTAGTGGAAGGTGTCCCTGCCAATGGCAGGGGCGTTGGAACTATATGATCTTTAAGATCCCTTTCAACCCAGGACATTTTATGATTCCATGATTCTATGTCACTGCTACAACAGGAATGAAAATAAAACACAGAAGGGGTCCTAGACAGTGTCCTTCATGTCCTGCGCTGGTTAGACCATTACAGACCTTGTACCAGACTGGCTTGAAGCAGGTATGCCACTCTGGGCATCTGCAGTGCTGTGCCTTTAACTCATCATGTGTGATGAGGTACCAGGTTTGGTACCTGCAGTGGGAACTGGAAGAAAAGAGCACAAGGTGAGCTGAGGACACCACTTAACTGCATGAGTATTAGTCAGTACGTGGCAACAGATCCCACAGAGCTTGTAGACTTTTTGGAGTAACCTGACATTTGTAGCAAGAAGTGTCTGAATTTCAAACAGTATTCATGAAAACTATTTTACTTTCCATCTCTTCACTAAAATGTTTTACTATAGGCCAGGCCACAGAGGACTAATAAGCAATCAGGTGGCAGCTATACAATTTCGGTCTGCTGTCCTTTGGTAACTGGAAAGGTGCTTGTCTAAGAGAGTCTGACACAGTGACACTGACCTCCTTGCATGTGTGTTGGCAGGGAAGGTTTACACAGAAAAACCTACTGTCTAGAGTATATGCTAGTTGCCAAAAACTCTGCTAAAAGAATGCTTCACTGAACAAATTGGGTTTAAAACACATGTGTGATTTGTCAAAATCATAAACAGTGGGGGTGACACTCAGCTGATACTGTGTGGGCTATATTTGATCTAGTTACTCCTGGCTCCCTTTGCCGCCAATAAAGAGAAAAAGGCACTTGTAGATCTTAAGTCATCTACTCTTAAAGTAGATGCCATTTATGTCTAATGGAGGAAGGCCTGTAATTAGCTGTAAGGAGAATGGAGTTTGACTGCCTTAGGTGTAGACATGTAAAGTCAGGTGAGATGATTCCCACCCTGAGGCACTGTTGTTCCAGCAGGACTCTTCCTTAATACACTAACATACATAAGATGCACAATTCAGCAGAGACAATGTGTGGTTGATGCTTTCTTTATTAGTGATGCAAAGCTATAGATGTTAGGAAGTATGCGTCATTTGTTAAAGGAGTTCACTCAATGACTAACCAGCAGGAAACAAGTCACCAAGGATAGATCTGTAAGAGCATAGTGAATATATAATCTGACAGAAACCATGCTGGGCAACGTGCGTTATTTTTACATGACAGTCCACTGTTACACATCAATACAAATACAGCTGAATTTCTCTTACTTTGAGCTTAATTCTACTTTTATAACACTCTTACACACATGTAACTGCATGGTTTGCAATGAAATTACTCCTGGTTTAGGCAGTGTACATGGCAGTGGCATTAGTCTTCTACTGTAATTTGCTTCTGTTCAATGTATTTGTTCTTAGTAAAAAAGATTTCCTGTCAGTTCCTACAATGCAGTTTTGTGCTGTTTTTCACAAAGTAATTTCAGCATTATTCTTTCCAATGAAACATTATCACTCAGACTTCATTTTATTACTGAAAATTTACATTACCCTTTTGATCTCCTAAACATACTCTAATAATTAAAAATCCTATGCTTTTCCTCTTGAATCTTTATCTTCATCTACTTTCCTTCTCTGCTGTTCTACAGTCTGTGCCCTGCAGATTGACATGACTGACTGAGATGCCTTGATACTATGGAGACTCGGATATTATGGTAATGAGCATGATAGGTACATTAGACTCCAAGAAGGACTTTAGGGTCATCAAAGATAATTACCTTAACATGAAATGCCTGCAGTGCTGTGGCTAAAAGGGATAATGTGAACTTCAGAATTACATTAAGGGGAAGATATACCAAGCAGAGGTAGGAAAGTAATCTGAGGTGTGTGTGTGTGTGCATCTTTGCCTGAAGCATTGCTTATGGGGCACAGGTGGAGGCAGATCATCAGCACAGCTCCATCAGTGCTCTAGTGATTTGCAGGGAATCCATATCCTTAGATGTGCTGCAAGTGTAAAGCAATCACACATTCATTATCAAGGCGGTTATCAGAGTTCGGAAGAACATTTTTCTGTGGTTTGGACAGATCAGTTTGGACCATAGTTTGGATTTTTTTTTATTTATTTATTTTTAATTTGACTTTTGCAGTATGAGATAAAGGATATTCAACTGTACTTTGCCTACTCAGTGTCTTGACTCTAAACAGCTCTCAGATTCTGACAGCATAATGCTCTTTTCCCCTCCCCTTGTTCGCACTTGCAGGACTGAGTGACTGAGATCTTACAAACACAGATGGCCTCATTGTTTCTTCTCTTTTTCAGGGATGTGTCCATGCTGGAGGCAGGTGTGCTCTGCATTGTGTCCCATAACCTTAATCCTCATGTGGCAGTTACCAGTATACATGCTTCCCTCAGTTCTCCCTCGAAGCAAACAGTTGGGAATGCAGAAAAGCATCCTGTGTGTTTTGATAGATTGCCTATATAAGCAGCCTGGGAAGAAGAGCTGTTCACTAGGGACTCAGAAAGTTTCTGGGGAAGATTTACGTTTAGCCTGCTACCCATAGTTTGTAAACTACCTGAGTAACTCCTAGGAGAGGATCTGTAAAAGCCTGACCTTCCGTTTGTGAAAGAGTGTGATGGGAAAAATTATGTCCTCCCGACAGAAGATTCCTTATTTTCTGCCAGTAATATATGTGCTTACCCAAAGTCCTAATATCATGCTTGTAATTCTGAATACAGGCAGCACCAGAAGAAGCCTCGGAGTTCAGAAAAGCATGTCTGAATTTATGCTGCAATATTGGATGATTCATATTCACCCAACTATATTCTAGCTAAACTCTTGGCTGGAAAACTGTTTTGCAATCTCATTGTCTTTAATTAAATGCTCAGTATTTGCCCCTTTAGTACAGAGATGATGAATATAGTATTTGTTTTGCAGAACAGAGCACTGATTTAATGGGACCCATGAAATCAATCAAAAACTTTCCTCAAATTTCCCAAGATTCCCAGTCGCAGACAGAGGGAAACAGAAGGAGCACTCCCAGCCCCCTCTGTAAAAAGTTTTGGAAATTGTATAATATTTCTTCGAACTTATGTCTGCACTTCCTTAAAAGTATTTTAATGACAGAGGGAAGTGTTCATATTAAGCTTGCAAGTAGGGGCTGGGGAGGGAATCTATCTAGTATATGACCTCAAAGATTAACACTATAGCATTATCATGAGATCACAGGGCAGAAAAAAATCGGATAAATGTTTTAAAGGCAAGTCATGTCAGACTAACACCAAGGACTTTAACAAATGAAACTTTCTTGTTAACAAACTGACAGTATTGTATTTAAAGGTCAGCTGACAAAAGGGTATGACTCTCAGGCAATCTCTCACAGTCTGTGAGCAGGACCTCCCTGGGGAGACCCTGACCTTTTCCCGGGGAGGAGCGATCAAGGCTGATAAAAGTCAGTCATTTCCAAAAGAAATATAACAATAATTATGAACTGAACTAGGAGTGGACTTCAATAGCTGGATGGTTATTCTAGGGCAGAAGAGACACTATGGAGCTCATTGGTTCCCTTCTCCATGTTTTCCACAGTGGCTGCATGCAGTCCATGGCTCGACTGATGGGTGCACTGATTGTATAGAAGCAGCTTGCTGGAGTTCAGATGAGAAATGGTCTTGCCACAAAAGCTGATCAATAAGTTCTTTCCAGGCAGCACTGCCATTGCAGAAGGTTTTGGAGATGAGTTTGAAGATGACATTATTCCCATTGGTTACAACAGATTTTCTTGCAGCTTTCTTGACTTCAGTAAATTAAACAAATTCTGCATCAGCTGAGAAATGAGCCTTGCTGCTTGAAAGAACGTTGAGATGAAATTTGCTCTTGCAACCTCCATTTGGGCAGATCTGTTAATAAAAGTGTTAGCTGAATGATTGCAAGCTCCTTGCACCAAAAAAATATTCTCTTGGGTGCCACGTTAAGCTTGACACAGCTAAAGGCAGATTTACTGAACACTCTCAGAAAACTACCTGAGACCCATCCTGCTGGTTCCAACATTTCTGTTCTGAGATGTACAGTGACCACAAGTTCAGAGTAACTATGTCTGACAAAAGGGTAACACACAGCAGGAGCCAAAGAAGAGATCGGTCACCTACACTCTCCACTACATATGGACATACTTCCTTCACTGCAGAAGTGCATCCGTGGTGCCAGATGTCTTGGGTCTCCTGTTTGCCAGAGGCGATACTTGCACAAATTATGAATGATTACCTCATGTAGCAGAGCTCAGTAACCAAGTTCAGCCTAACTGATCAAAAATAAGATATCCAAGAATGCTGAAAAAAGTCTTAAAAGAACATTTTTAAATGTGCGAAGTTATTTGTATTTCCTCAGTACATTTCTAGTAAGGAAGCCAATATATAACACTGCAGAGCACACTGGGCTGCCCTGCATCATCATTATGGAAAAACTCCAATCATTCTCAGGGTATGTACTCTAATTCAGCTGTAAATTACTGGATTTGACACTTGTGGGAAATTCTGTAGCCTGAACTATGCAGGAGGAATAAATGATCATAATAATCTTCCTCTGGCCTTCAAATTCGTGAATCTATGTTCATTGCAGACTGCTTTTTTTCTGCAAGGGATAAATCTTTTACTTTGAATCTGTAATTCTGCAGGGGAAAGCAGCACTGCAGTGAGATTTTATCATGCTTTCTACCTACTGAAGTCCAATTCTTCCTGCAGTTAAATTAAAACAGAGCTGAAATCCAGTGAGCTACCTGTGAGACAAAATAATTCCAGTAGTAATAAAATGAGGCCCTCATGTTTAAAAAAACCTGTACTTTGACCACTTAAATTTTTAATTAGGGTATATACCGAGACACAAAAGCTTGAGAGGAGTTCTCAATGTACAGCTACCAGAAAGCTGTCTCCTATATTCCTTGTGCTGCACAGACTAAAGAGAGACCCTCAATTTCCTGCATGAGCAACTGGTGATCTTCTGTCTGATAAATGTTACTGATGGTGTTTAGAGATTCTGGTTTGTTTGATTCTGGGACTGTTTTGGTATTTAGACTTGTGGAACAACTTTGGTAACAAATGTGTGGCTGGAGGCTGTTGTATTAGTCTGGAGTCACTGAACAGCATTAACAGTCACTGGCAAGGCAGCTGCACTCTGACATCCTTACCTGGGCCAGGCCTATCTCTCTGTTGGGGTAGGACTGCTAGAAATTTTATTCCAGTGTTGTCAGCTATATGTTGAAACCTGTTGCCTCCCTGAGTCTGCTGTCTTATTATGAACGCCATGGCATTATCCATGAGTGCTGTTTCCTGACACCTCCTCTGCTGAAGCCTTCATCTTAGCTCATCCATCACAGCACTCATCTAGTTAAGGCTCACCTTGCTGACCCAAGCATATTTAAACCACTTCTTGCTGCTCTCGTGCTGTACTAGGAATAGAGGCTGTATCATCCACCTTATTAGTCACTGCCAGGGACTTCGTATGCAATTTGGGAATCTGGTCCAAATTGCTCAAAGCTATCAGTAAAGCAAACCATCTGAAACTCCTACCAAATTCAAAGTGTCCTGCAGCTGCTAAAAATTACAGCTCTTGATTTCAAAGGCAAGTTTACTTCCTAGTTCTATTTCTTCACTGTCTTTGCCCTTTTTACTTTAATTGGCCATCTTTTTTGCCCAGTCCGATTTCCTTAATTCCTGAACAGACCTTTCCTCTGTGGCATGCCTACTGCATGAGAGAGACCTCCTTGTTCTTTAGTTTCATGGTCTTATTGCAGATATTCTCCTTCAGGGTGACTTTCCTATTCGAGTTTGTAACTGCATTGTACACACTCTAGAACATTCTGGGGATCCTGTTTGTGTCAACGACAATATTCATCTGAAAATTATGTTAAATAAGGGGCCTACTATGCAAGAAAAAAGTCTAACTTATAAAAATTGTCACGAAAGATCTGCCTGCTGCACAGGCTACTTGCACTGCTCATTCCTGGGCTACGTTGTGTTAGGTGGTCTGTCATCCCCCCTCTGCTAAAGAATGCAGTGCTGCCTGTATGTGAGACTGCACTTATTCTCATCATTGTTAAACACAGAGGGTTTTATATAAAGGTCTCTGCAGCATCATTATTTGATGTTGCCTGCTGCACAACATTGGTTGCATGACTATTCTCAATATCCAGCTGGAGTTCTCATATTCACAACAATTCTCACCTTTTGGGTGAGCAGTGGAAGATCAATTTACTGTCATTCTTTTAACCTCTTGTATTTGCCTACTTAGAAACAAATCCACCTAGACATGTTACTGCAGCAGGTGTAACACTTCTCCCTTTTTAGCAGAATATCAGTACATCACAATTCTCTTCCAAACCTGCATGACCTCAGGTGAGGCAGACTGAGAACTTCAGACAAAAATAAGTACATGAGTCTGTGCCACTAACATGAATGCAAGATTTACGATTGATTTCAGTAGATACAGAAAATCACTTCTAAATTCTTTTTGAATCTTTTAACAGAACTGACTCATGTCTCTCCTTTTATACATTGCAGCTGTATCAATGCTGTTTCAAATGTCAAAACTGGTTTTAAATAAATAGTATGTAAATGTTGCTCCAAAAATCTGTATGCTTCATATATGGTAGCTGGGAGATGGTACTAATATTGATGTCTTCATAACCAATAGCAACTCCCTAATATGTATGTATCCTCTTTTAGCTTTACAAGGAGAAAATAAGTCCATCATTCATATGTTTAAAAATTCATAACTTTTCAAGTTGTTATTCTCCTTTTGTCATATATCTCAGTAACAGCTACAGAAAAAGCCAAGACTTAAAGTGTATGTTTAAATTTTTGTTCTTGCTGTGGAAACTATTCTACTAAATTACATCAGCAAGCTGTGCCTACATATTCAAAATGTTGACAGCAAGCTCAACCAATTTTGCTTAAGGGTCTAAAACCACTTCTCTTTTGAGAGAAAATTAGGGCACAATTTCAGAAAATGGAATTTTTCAACTTATAATTGTGAGCACTTTAAAAATATGGGTGATTCATAAAACAACAAACCTTTCATACTTAGCTACAGTCACTGCTATTACTTCCCTTAGAAATGTATATTCATTTTCTTTAGCTGTTGAAAACATAAAGCTACATGTCTAGAAGGAATTCCCCCTGCCTGGGAAAGGAGATCCTTTCAGCTGAGTTCCTAAATGACTTCATTTGTGCAACCTGAATATTTTGACAAGGGCATGTGTTCTTTCTGTTCTACCCTGCCCTATTCTCCTGTACTAGATTTCCACCATCATAATTAATCAATGCCTTAATCTGGAAATTATTAAATGCTAAAATAAGAAAGAAAAGAATAATTTTTTTTTACTAAATGTTTTCTCTGCCGAACTGTTGAGCTTGGTTGGGGCTTGAACAAATAACTCCAGAATAACTGGAAGCTGTTCAGTGGCCACAATTTAGGCATTTAAAATTTAAAAATAATTGAATATCATTTAAGAATTTGCAGATTTTCTATGCTGGAAAACACTCATCAATCAATTTTATTCATATCAGAATGCAAATAAATTTCTTACTTTGTTGTCCATTTGTACAGTTAGATTAGAGTGAATCAGTTTGGTGAGGAATGGATCTCTGCCGTGATACAAGTTCTGTCTTTATCCAGTTCTCTGAAACAGCAAGGAGATGTATCAGTAACACTTTTTTTTTTCTGGTTAGTCACTACTGCAGAGTGACAGCTCTTGTGCTCAGCCAAAATGCATTAGCTGTTCCTAAGTCCAAAACAGAAGTTGTCAATAAAGATGGGGTGCATATTATTCTCCCAAATTTGATTAAGTTGCCACAGAGCTCTTTTTTTTTAATAACTAAGTCTTTAATTACTGCAGTTATGGAGCTGCAGTTGAATGATCTTGCTTATTATAGCATGCAGTGGTTTCTTGCAAAGTTGTATTAGTTTTACAATTTAAGCAAGGGCAGGTGCAGGATTGCTTTAGATTACTTGAGGTTAGGAAGACACTGATTTGCATAGCTTCAGGGATGTTGGAATCCTTTGGGAAGTGAAAGTAATTTTCTTCTATTTACTCTCATTTCTAAAGTTCCTTCTGTCACTTATTCTCACTGGGTCAGCCTTTCCCTTTCCTAACGTTTATGTCAGGATGTTGCACCAGAACTACCCAAGGTAGATTTTGCCTGGGCTTTTAGAAGGATAGCATCAAAGTTTTGTGAATTCAAAATTTTGCCTCTTCGTCTGTCAGAAAGCAGTGTACAAATCTCCTTCCTCTCTTTCGTGAGAAGAAGAAAAATTAAATTTTCTTTTTATGTTCTGTCAACATTTTTTATATATTCTTGTATGTTTTTTGCCTGCCCCTAGTTATTTGTTCCTTGCTGCTACTACTATTACTTTATCTTGACCCATATTTAGTATTTCTGATAGTTGCCCAGGTAACAAGGCTGCAAACTTACACAGTCTAACTTACAGCAACAGGGGTTTATTACTTTTCCCCAAGACACAGTTTACATGTCCCATAACTGAGAGCACAGGACTGGTTGGACTGGCCAGGTCTCTCTCTTCACTGTAGAAACCGGCCTAATTAAACACAACTGAGTACCCACATTAAGGTTAAAGATGGAGAGGTGAGGCAGTGCAGATGATTGTGCTGATCTGCAAAAGGAAGCTGTACTAACAGTGATAAAATTACCGTGCCTGAGTAAGTGTCAAGAGAAATTAGGAGCAACAGTTTGCCAGTAATTAAACTGGGGTGCTTAGGCTGATGCTTGTCAAAACTATGTATGTAGAAATCAGAACAGAAACCTTAATACATGGCAGGGGCACAGAAGAGCTATGTAGCCAAGTTGCTGGTGTGTCATATCAAGTATCTTGCATACGGCAGGAGCCAGTATTTTATGTTCTAGGGTCTGAATTGAGTTCCTCCAGCTGCCTCGCCAGCAATGTGCCAGTGTAGGCCTTTTTGCTAGACTTGAAAAGAAGAAAATACTGGCAGTTTTGAGCATAATTTATGAAGTAGGAGGACAGAATCCTTGTTTAAAGGGGGGGAAAAAAGAGGGAATCATGGAGTCATCCAGGTTTGAAAAGACCTTCAATGTCATCTAATCTGACTGTCAACCTAACACCACCACATACACTGCTAAACCATATTGCCAAGTACTCTTGAACTTCCAGAGATGGTGACTCCATCGCCTCTCTGGGCCACTTATTCCAGTGCCTAACCAATCTTTCAGTGAACACAGTTTTTCTACTATCTCATCTGAACCTCCCCTGGCACAACTTAAGGCCATTTCCTCTCATCCTTTCATTTCAGACATGGCAGAAGATACTGACCCCCACCTCACTACTCCTTTCAAGTAGTTGTAGAGAGCGATGAGGTCCTTCCTCAGACCAAACAATCCCAGTAACCTCAGCCATTGCTTGTAGGACACGTTTTCTAGAACCTTCACCGGCTTTGTTACCCTTCTCTGGACAAACTCCAGTACCTCAATGTCTTTCTTGAAGTGAGGTCCCCAGAACTGAACACAGGATTTGAGGTGTAGCCTCATCAGTGCCGAGTACAGGGGGCCACGCTACATCTGATATAGGCCAGGATTTCACTGTCCTTCTTGGCCACCTGGGCACACGCTGGCTCATATTCAGCTGACTGTCGACCAGCACCCGCAGGTCCCTTTCTGCTGACTTTCCAGCCACTCTTCCCCAGGCCTGTCATTCTGCGTGGGGGTTTTGTGCCTGAAGTGTAGGATGATCTGCTCCATGACGTTCCCTGCCACTGAGGTCGGTATGACAGGCCTGTGGCTCCTTCCAGCTGTTCTTGTAGATGGGCATTATGTTTGCTAAATTCCAGTCAGCTGGGACTTCTCCGGTTAACCAGGGTTGCTGGTAAATGATTGAAAGTGGCTTGACAAGCTCCTGTGCCAGATCCCTCATTACTCTTGGGTGCATCCCATCTGGGCTGATAGACTTGTGGATGTCTAATTGGCTTAGTGGGTCACTCACCATTTCCTCCTGGATTATAGGGGCTTTACTCAGCTTCCCATCACTAACTTCCAGTTCTGGGAGCTGGGTATCCTGAGGAAGAAGGGTGGGAGAACCGTTTTTTTAATCACCTACAGGGATGGTGCTCTTTATCTCATTCTCTACTATTTTACATCACAAATTTATTGTCCTTAAACGCATTGTGCTGTGTGTTGTACTCTCGAATTTCATCCTTTTTCTACTATTCATAAACCATGGCTGTCTTTTTCTTTCCCTATGATATTCCAGTCCCTCTGCTGACCATGCCCTATTTCAGCAGCATACCACTACCCTTAGTGCTTAGGTTGTCGAAAAACATTTTAAAAGATCAATGGTAGTGAAGGGTAAACTCTATCCAGATTGGTATTTTCCCCTCAAGCATGGCCAGGTGTCATTTTCCATAAGTCATTTCCTTTTCCCATCAGAATTCATTTACTAAATTCCCACACAGTTAGGCTTTACCAACTGTTTTCCATAAAGCACCATCTTTGAAAACCAGACAGAAAAACCCCTACTATATTTAAATTTTCCTCTAAAAATAGTTTCTTACTGAGAAACCAGGCAAACCTCAGACAATCTGTTGTTTGGTTAATGCAGACGATGTTTTATCCCATTTTTGATTTATCTTCATGTTTTCAATATTTTTTTAATTCCAAAATTTGTTCCCAAGTCATGCATAATATTAAGGTCAGAAAGAAGTGGGTTTGTAGCTATTGATATCTCTTTTTCCAGTGGCATATGGTTTCTGTTTTCATTCTTTTTAAAGATGCACTTCTGACACTTACATTTTCTCAAAAGTATTTTATACTTTATAATTAATTCTTCTATGGTATTAATTTATTTATTCATTTATTAATTTAGTCATTATTTATTTATTTATTGAGCTGCCTTTTCCTCTGGCCAGTCAGTCCCACTCTTTTTCCCAGCGTGAACTTGTGTGCATGACTACAGATTTGTCTCGTTACTCTTCTCCAGACTCTGTCCAACTGATTCTTATCATACTTGACCTCAAGAATAAACATCAGCTGAGTCTTCCAGGCTGTTGCTCCAAGTACTTTGGAACCTGTATTCCTGCATGTACATGCTGGATGGTATTTGTCTTTTTTTTTTGCATCAAAAATGCTTGATTGATTCGGGTTCACTTTGTAATCCTCTATGAGATACATCCCTGCAGAACTACTCTGTAATCAGTTGTCCCTTTGCTATGTTTTTGTAGCTACATCAGTATCTTGTTCTGGTTCCTGTTTCATAGGACAGGCTTATGCTTCTTTGGGTAATCTTCTGAATTATCAAGGTTTGAATTCCAGAACTGCAGTTCCATCCAGGATAGTGTCATTAGCAAATGTAAGAAATATGCTTCATTCCATCATTCAAGCCGTTCCTGAAAATATCAATTAGTTTCAATCCACAACAGACTTTTTCAGAACCTCATGAGACACGTCTTTTCATTTTCACAATGAACCTTTGATAACTACTCTGTCAATCATTTGTTTCAATAAAACATTTTTATATTTTTGTAGGTTCTGTTAGACATAGAATTCTTTCCTACAGAATTCACTTAGATAGTCTGCACTTTTGACTTCAAGTCATTCCAGGCTGAATGATCTGAATTTCTTATTTCTAGCTAGTTGGTTTTGGTGGTTTTGTTTGTTTATTTGGGTTTTTTTAGATTTATTTGACTTTGACATCAAAACCTTTTTTATGGAACAGCTGCTTATGCTTCTACTCTGTGTTCCACTACAGAAGTAGCTAGGAGTTGTTTTTTCACATCATCACAGAATCCATTAATTCAAATAAAACAAAGAGAAGAGTTATACCTGGACAAACCCCAGAAAAAATGTAAATGCCAGATTAAGGTCAGGAGACACAACACCAGAAGCAAAGCATATAGGCCATTCATTGCCTTACACACTTGTTAATATAAATTGATTGTTCTTATGTGTACAAACTTATATTTGCAAAAATTACTTGCTGTCTTGTGCACCCTATGAAGTTTATTTGGTAACTAATATAATTGACAATTTCTAGAAAAAGTGGTGATGAATGGAAAATTTAATTTCTTTTACTGTCCATTTTTTTTAAAGACCGTGACCAGCTGTGCTATTTCTAAAGTCTCCTTCCTTTTGCCTTTTCTGATGTTTTCTTTTAAGTGATTGCCTTTAAAGTATAAGCTTATTTGTGTAGAAATTTTCTTACAAGGAAATTTAGTGTGACTTTAAAGCACAACATAGTAGCAGAACTATCAAGGTCTCAAGTGGCCTTGAGTCCAGTCAAGTGCTGCACTAATATCCCCAGCTGGACCTTTGCACCTTTTTTAAGAATTTGCCTTCTGTGTTTTAACCAGCCTTTTCAGGAGTGTTGGTTTCTAAAACATTGTCTGAATCAATTCCCTTCATATATTATGAGAAATTTCTATTTGCAGCCATTCTACCAGTTGCAATAAGCTTTATAGTTAAGCTTCAGTAAAAAAACTGCAATCCACAGAAGGTTATTCTGATTCTTAAGGCCTATGCACTTTTTTTTTTTCCAGTTTTTCCATTTGTTTTTAAAGTGCAACATGTTTTCTGTTAATTCAGATGATGTAAAGATTTGGTATTAACTGACTGTTCTCCTGTATGATTCTAGCTGGGTTTGCACTGTTAGCCAAGATTGGCCATATGACCAGCTCCGAGTTAGTTTGCAGTTACTCTGTATTACGTTTTTAAATGATATCTAATAAGAAATATTTTTGCATTCATATTTAGAATAGATTCTACAACATTTCTCTTATGACCCAAAAAATTATGACCTTTAGATTTAATGATTCTTCTCTGCTCTGTTAATAATTCAGTCTTTCCCAACTCAGAAGTATTCACAGGCTGATACTTAAAAACTTCATAGTTTCAAACTTACCAGATTTGTCTACTGAATTCTACCTTTTAATACGCTTCCATGTATTTTATTCAAATTTCTATCAGTTTTGAGAGAATAATAATTTTGAATAATTTTGTCGGTATTTTTCAAGCATTTTCAATGCTTCTTGGCCCATTTATTTTTTATGGCATTGTAAATTTTTTAATAATTATTTTTGTCAGTAAGCACTCTGCCAATTAATTTCAAGGGTCCTTTTGACTTGTTTCATCATATATTTTTAAAATTTTCCACTTTTTTTCCAGCAAATACTGAAAATCCTAAGGTTTAACCAACAAAGATTAGGAGGGTTACTTATTTTAAGCAAACCACAATTTGTTTCTGGAGAAAGAAGGAAGTAATATTTTCCAGAAAAAAAAACCCCAAACCTAAAAAATAGTCGCTTTAGAAATTTTTGCCTTTCTTCAGTCCACATGCTTATTTCAACTGCTCTTAGCATGCCTTTGGGTTACACGCACTAATTCATAAATTTTATGTACATATTACACTATAATGATCATGTAGCCTGATTTCTTCCATAACACACGAGGCATAAAATTTCTTGTAAGAATTCTTACCAGAAGTCCAGTGACTTGTGCTTGAAAGGCACTATACATACATCTGTCAAACAATTGAATTGATCAGTACAAAGGATATCCTTTGGGGTGCTGGAGAAATTGTTCAAAGGCAATTTGACCTTAATACACATCTAAGCCTTTGAAAAGATCATCCCTCTACCCTCCCAGTGCATGAGATGACAGGTAACATTTCTTCAGGCTAAGTCACAGTAAAGATACTGCCATAAAAAAGCATGTATTAAAGGCATACAAAGAAAACGTATTTTCCCTGGAGGCTGCCTATTGCTTTGTCCTTAAAGTTTGTTAGGATTTTGAATGCCATCATATAGAATGAAAAGATTGAATTACATTTCTTGATTAAAGGGATAGATGGTGCTAGCGCAAAATAGTCAATATACAGCAAATGGCGGTATGAACCCTGAAGGAAAAGGTTTTTTTTCTTTATAATGTAATGGAAGCCACTTCTATGATATCTATTAAATACTAAAATCCAGCAGATATTCACAAATCTAATTTAAAATGGCAAAATAGAAACATTTGTAAATATCTTTTTCACATGATCAGAAGGTTTCTTCTACTGCTGACTGGCATATAGAAATCAATATAAAGTACTTCTTTCTCCCATTTTAAATTTAGAATACTATAGAAAAAAAGACCTAAAATTATTAAATAGAATCATGTGCTGTATTGGCAGGATGAAGGATTCTCTCTGGGCTGCAGAATGGGCTTTCTTTGTCTGGGATGATTGGGTAGGTAGGTTTCCCCATTTGCATACTTGAACACAAGTCCAAGCCACAACACCGATTAATATACTCGCTGCAATATCTTTTTGCTTCCTCTAAATCTGGCTGTTTTGTATATGTTGCTTTTGTGGAAGGGAATCTCTCTGACTGGAGGGTGCTTTGTGTTCAGTTCTCTCCACCTCTGAGAATCTCTTTAATGCTGAACTCACTATAATAATTTAATGCACTGGTGACAGGACAGTGTTTCTGCTTCACTTTGAATTTGAATGTCTCATATTCTTTAAAGAAGATAAGAATCCCATGTGTAGTAGTAGTAAATAATTACACAGAATCTCACCCTGGGCCTCTCTAACTATTGAAAAGTGAGGGAAAGTCTTCCTCGGACACAAGGGATGACAACAAAACTGAACCAATAAGCTGTTCCTTCCTTATCAGGAGGTCATTTCTCATAGGTTACTCTGGACAGAACTAATTCAGTCTAATAATCCAAATATTATCATCTTCTTATCCTTAGTTTTATTTTAAATAAATTATATGCCTTTTAGAATCTGACACTGTACATTCAAAGGGCCACCACATTCACAGCGATTTGGGAATTTTTAATTCCCAGTGGAAATCACAAGAGAACAGTGATTTATAAATCAGCTGTTGAGAAAACCTTCAACTCGTGAATGACATTGTCTACAGCAACTTTGCAAATCGATCTCCTTTCCTCCCTCAAATTTCTGACTTTATTTTGAAAACTCAGTAATCATGAGCAATTTTAAATGGTGACCAACAGGCTGATTTTTCTAACCCATTCTGAATTTAAGTCCCTCATACTACTTTTAAGTCATTAATGAGATTGGAAGCAATAGGAATAGACAATCATGCACTAACACAAGTTCATGATATCAGGATGTAAGGTACTAAATTTGTAAGCAACAGTTAAAAGGTGATTTGCTCTTCTACAGTCAAAGCCGGTCCCCACCGTAGAGGGCAGGTTGACACGCTTGTTCAGACAAAGTAAGCAGTTATAGGCAAAGCTTTTTTTTGGGTGCTTGTATTTTTTTATTATTATCATCACCTTGCAGGATTGTAGTGTGCAAGAGGCTTTTCCAGGGTCTTTTGAGCAATGTCGGGTGTTAATGAAGGATGAGATAGTTCAGGCTGTGTGTCTCCTGGAAGGGCTTGACCTTGGCACCAGAATGAAAAATTTCTTGATGTCAGATATGTTCGATTTTAAGGACCTTTACTTAATAAGTTTGTATCAGACTTACAAAAACTATGAGAAATCTACATTATTTGTGAGGAGGATAGTGATGGACTGATGCTTTGTTTTCTATGCAAAAGAGAAACAAAATCTTTTTCAAAGCATGGAACTCCAGCATCTCACCTGTGCTGCAGGTCATCTGTAAACCAAAACATTTTTAGATGATAAGGCCAGCGATGGACATGCCAAGAAACTTCTTACAAATACATGACAATAAACAGCAATCCTACTAAAACTGTAATAGTAAGGGTTTTTTTGTAATTGAACAGTTTTATTCTGGCCATCTGGAAACACTCTATTTCTTTCCATATTTAGACATCAAATAAACTTTCATTTTCCAAGTATTATTAAAGGGAATGTGAGACAAAAATAATAGTCTCATCATTACTAATGATAGCATTTGATAAGGAGACTCGTGATTATCCAGAGCAGTCATTAAAGTAATATTAGAACTACCAAAACCAAACTCATAGAGGAATTAGTTCTGTTTGGTCTAAGAAAGAGAGATATAAGGGGAAAATCATACTTATGGTATTGTGATTTGTCAAAGGTTACACTAGAGGAGAATTAGCTATTTTTCTACATGCCTAAAGTAAGTAGGAAAGTGAATTAAATTTTGGCATGTAAGAATTTAATTGAAATATTAGGAAACACTTTCTCATCACCATGAAAATGATATATTTAAGGTCATAGAAGAAGAGTTCAAAATCTCTTTACAGGCTCTTGAAAACATATCCAACAAGTACTCATTCATGAGCACCATAAGGTACTGGACGAGATCATCTCTAGTGGCTCCTTTTATATTTTCTGTTTAGACTTTTGATTCAAGATTATTCCTTAGAAGATTTTTTCCTTCATTGTGAATGTACTTGGTACATGGTTAGTACACTGTACACAAGTGAATTCTTTAGGACATTTACTTTTTTGGTGTGTTGGCTATTAAAAGCTGCATGCTTTTAATATGTATGCTCCCAGCTGTCAAATACGAGGGGACTGCTTGTATTGTTGCTGCTGTACTTTCCATTTCAACAAATGGCCAAAGCCTTCAGGCTGTTGCTGTCAGCAGATTTCTAACGAGGAGTGGATACTACAGTGTCTTTTGGAGAACAGTATTTAAGGGCACGGAGAGGAATGAGCTCCCTGTTCACAAGCAATTGGTAAAATTTCCTATTTCACAATCTTGCTTTCACCTTGCCTACTTGTACTCCTTTTTTTTGATGCACATAACAATGACTGACAGTATTTACGCACAGAAATTATTTTTCTGCCATCCTTTCTCTCCCATCTCTGCTTTTAAATGTATGAATTCCACACCTTCATTTTTCTTCTGATGTTTTGAGCCTGGAAACCCAGGAGAATTTCAATTTTAGATTTTTTTTCTCTTCATGAAAATATGCATATGTAGTTCAAAGTTTGTGAGCAAGATACCCAGCAAAAGGCAAAATAAAACTGTCATCTGTCTCAATCATTCTAGCACAGTCAAGAGTTAATTATTATTGATAGAAAAAATGTCCAAAAATAAATGTATTTTTTGAACTACTGTATGCTAATACACGATGCTGAGAGCATGAGAATGTGAAGCATTCTTCAAAAATCAATATGATAGCAAGCATTCACTGGGAGAGGTTTTACAAACAGATCCAAATGATCTGTAGTGTAACCTCATAAAAGTGGTTCATATTTTAGTGTAGCAATGTACTGCAACATTACTCCCAGAAAAAGTCCCCTTCTAAATTCCAAAATATTAGACCATTGAATCAAGAACTATTTTATGACTTGTATGCCATTTACTGCATATGCAAGCTGCAGTGAGGAAAGGAGGAGGTTTTGTTGCAATTTATTTTTTAAAGAATTCATGTGTATAGAATTACATTATGTGGAAAGCAGCAACACACAGGTTTTCTGATTTGCTTTTATTTTTTCTTCTGCCTGTACTCTACATTTTTTTTTAAGATCTTATGTTCAATTTTGGAATACATGCAAGACAAGTATAGGCAATCTAATGTAGGTATAGGTATATGTGTACATATACATATATATATCCATATATATATAAAGTAGAGGTAATTCCATTCTAAGTGTAGTTAGGAGAAATGTATGCCTGAATATCACCATCGTATAAGTTTGATACTTAGGCTATAATAAATTATTATTATTTTGTGATTACAGCAACTAACACCTCAGTCCTCCATGTTATTTTACCCAAAACAACAAAAGTAGCTCTAGCTTTGTGAATCTTTTCTGTATACAAAATTGGAGGCAGGAGGAACAGAGGAGTATTCACACTGTTGAAGTGAAGACACCCACCTAAGCAAATATACAAACCTTTTAATAGTAAGCCCTTGAGGCTGCTACAGAGTGAATGCAGAGTCTTGGCACAGTAGGTCAGGCCCCTTGTACACTGTGACTTGTAGAAGAGGATTAGTGAGCCAGATGTTTTCCATGACTACACATGACCCCTGGATACGTGTGGATTTCCAGATACATGGTCATCCTTGATGAAATATCTGATCCCTGAGCACATCAGCCCCTGGTGACATTTATTCAGTAATGTCCTAACATTTACCAAGAATAAGGGAGATCTGTAGCTTGAAACGTGAGATCCTCTAAATCCACTTGGAACTATCAAAAACCTTCTTGGTAACTAGGTAACTATATCAGTTCTGTAATTTCTGTTTCCCATGGGACCATAGTAATTGCTGTGGTATGAGTTATGTTCCCTATGCCCCCACTGTAGCCAAATTATTTGCTGAGCAGCATCATCAGAAAGAGTGGAGAACACTCCTGCTTCCAAAACAGGAGTCTAAATGCAAATGCCTCCTCCAGGTTTATTTTGAAGGGATGCAGCTGGAGCTACAAATTTACAGAAATAAAATCTCTGCACAGTCCCTTGGGTCCATTGAGCTTCCAGTCCTGCTCCCAGCTAGGTGGGAGGTTGGCACACAGATTGTGGCACTGATATGACCTTGGACATGCACAAAAACTGAAATTCAGGTGCCTGAGAATCTTCAGGGTAAGATGTTCATGTACACATTAACTTCAGTGCTCCTAAAGTGGGTGGTCAAAAAATCATGAAAGATTTCCTTCAGTCAGAATTTTTGATTTAGGCACTTGCATCCTGCCCAGCTTTGAGTAATTTGTCTGGTCCAGGAACTCAGGATCTTGCATGTTCTTTTACACACACAGTGTGAAAATGAGTATGTGTTTTCAGACCAGTATGCATGGGCAAATGGTATAATCTCCTTTGCTGGTTCTGTGATAGGAGTGTCCTTCACTGAGGCAGTGATTTTTTAAAGCAGTATCTTTTTCTACCCATATTATCAGTTTAGAAACTGAATCCCAGGACAGCCTAATGTCAGTTAGAAAGTTGAGGATTATCTCAAAAAATACTGTGCAGTAAATGTAAAAAAAAAATTAAAAAAAAATCTTACTTTCACCTCCAATGTTCCTGTCATCTCTCTCATTTAACTTTACGTGCACTCTTAACTTTTCATTCATTTCATGTTCTGAATGATTCAGGGAATATTATCCTTGTCTTCTCTTCCTCTGTTTTAATTTCTCTGATAAGTATTTTCAGCTGCTGCTTATTTAGGTTATTAGAAATGTCCTGTTAGAGATTCAAAACTATCAGCTGCCAGATCAATAGTTGTGCTGTGTGCTATGATACCAGTTATTTTTCCCTCTCCAGATAACTTGCCTTCTCATAAGCTGGTCTGTGCATCTCATAGCTAATTCAATGGGAAAAGCATTTCTGAAGGCCAAGTTGGTGAATACAGAACTAATTAGCAGAACTTCTGCTGTTAAAATTAGATATTAGCCAAAATGGTTTGCAAATATGTTCAACAAATTTCAGCTGAACATAGAGCTCTAGCATTTAGCTGCGGTAGTTTAGATTTAGATATATATTCTCAAATGGTTATCTCTCTTCTTGGTGTTATTTACGTCAAGGTCACCTAAACCCACTTTCACAGTTGCTCCAGACAGAAGTCTGCCTGGAGCTAGTGAATTTTTAGAGCAAAAGATTAACCTATGCCTTTTGTACATGTTCAGTCACTTGTTATGGAATGCAATACTGCAATCTCTTTGGGAGCAAGGGGATACAGCACGCAGCAGATGGTATCTAAATGGCTTGAGTTCTTGCTTTCATTTGGAAAGTAACAGTCTTGAACAGTATTCACTACTGGGTATTTTCTGAAAGTCTAGTTATATTAACTCTACTGACCTGTCAAATTTGGAGTTTGATTAATTTTGCCAATTTAAAAAGCATGGTGCAACTCCACCTGGTATGTTTCATTTCCTGTAATAAAATATTGTTTAAAATTGATTCATGCCAGGGAAAAAAAAGTTGTATTTCACTCGAAAGTAATTTCTTTAAGGGGAAAGTAAATCTTTTAATGTTTTTGGCTGGTGAAGTGCCTTGAAGTCATTTTGAAGCTTTAGCAGTGGGAGCTTAGGCCCAGATCCAAAACTTGAGGTATAAGAAGAGCGTTTGACCTAGACAGTGCTAAAGCTGGCAGGAGGTTACTGTGCCCAGGTCTGAGACACAGTAACTTTGCATGCTCCCAGTTCAAAGGGGCACAAGACCCTACTGATGGCTTGTTGACCCTGAGCAAGAGTTTAACTTTATGGCTTATTTACATGGATGTATTTTCCTGTAGAAACTGTTTTAGTAGAACTGATGAAACTCAGTTTTCTATGGCTTTGCACCCTAAATACTATATATAGCAAAGGTCTCTAGATCCTTCCTGTGCCAAATCTCCCACTTCCCACAGGCCTTCCCAATAGCCCCAGTTTCTTCCTCAGTTCACTACCTGCAGCCTTCCTGAAAAGCACTTAATGACTTACATCATGACTTACATCACAGTACTAAATCAAGAAAAGATTTTTTTTGTGTGTCCTAAAATTTAGGAGGTAGAACTGCTTTCCAGGCTGATCGTAAGGGTTGTAAAATGCAAACAATTAAATTTAAAATTAGAATTAACACGACTAAAGGATTTCATTTGCGGAACAGGATTTTAGCTGTAATTTGGCATTTGATTCACAGTGAAGATGACAGGTTACAGATTCGAGAATAATAAAAACTGCCTCTGGAATTAATTTTCTTTTACATCTTGTTGCAACACATTAGAGACATACATTATTTATCATTGCATGGATCTCATCTTAACAAACTCCAAAGCCTTGACCCAGTGACATTCTCTACTCTGATTAGACTGCAGCAAGAGATAATTATTCCAGGAATATCTCTGTAGTGGGGTTTCACAGCTGTTGCAAACTCTTAAAACAACTGAGATAACATAAACATTGACAGTAAAGAAAACAAAGGAATTTTCATGTTTTACAGTTTCTTGCAGGAGATATTCCAGCTAGCTGAGAAAACACATGGTCAGCCTCTTTCTCTGAGATTGCTTTGGTATCTTCACATAAATACAACCAAAGCTGACCCTACCATGGAGTGAGAGGTGAGATTTCTCGGACCCCCTTGAGCAGAAATGCTTCCAGATTTGCCTGTGCCAGGAATGAAACTGAGTTCTGCTTAAACTCATTTTACATCACTTGACCAGTGCCTAGTGGGAGCAGAACTATTACAGGTGCTGACAGAGAGAGGGCTGAATGGCCAAAAAAAGGATACCACTGCTACAGTTTGCAAAAATGGCTCTGGCATTTCTCCACTAATATTGCGAGAGGGCCATGATCCTGGGACCCATTCCTAGTTAAGCATCAAAGATAGAAAGTAAAAAAAAAAAACCTGATAGAAATCAGTTGAAACGCAACAGTTCAATATTCAATTTCAGCTTAACTTCAGTTTGGAAAAAAACAAACAGAAGAGAGAATAATAATGCTGTTATATTATAAACCCTAGGTCACATTCCCAGCAAATACAAATTTCTCACAGAAATATAGAAGAATTAATGCATACTTTTCCAGTAAAGGAGACAAGATGTGCGTGACAAGAAGGGGTTTTCTCTTCTCTGTGCTATATCAATCTTGCTGTGGAGTAACACAGTGGGCTCAGTGGCATCAAGCTGACAGACCAAGCCAAGAACCAGGCTTTGTGTTAATGAGCTCTCATGGGCTTGCCTGGTAAGTGTAATTTTTGGGACAAGAACTGGAGGTATCAGAATATTCTCTCCATTACAATGTTCTCTACATTCAATATTGTCTCCTCTCATTCTGCTGTTCCACTTGGAGTTTGGCCTAATTTACACAAGATGAGATCTAGCAGAGCTTTGTAAAGGGGCTTCGGAATATGTCTACCAGGAAACTCGAGTGACTTATCCGGCTAAAAACTAATGCTAGAATCAGAGAATAATTTATTTTCATCTTCTGAACTACTGTTATCCCTGTTTCTGACAGAGCTCAGAGAATAAGTCATATTCTCAAAAAAAAAGTATGAGAACGAAGTTTCTTTTTTATTTTAAAAAGTTAATTTGCTGAATTCCTGACTGATTCTGAGATTACTCTTTTTATCCACTTTCCAGGATTTTAAGGGTGAGGATTTGGCTTGTTTATATCAATATAATCTCTTTCATCATATTCTGGAGAATCACAGTATAAACAGCAATCTATTACACTCTGAGCAATAGATGGAATTTAATATTTTGGTGAGACATAAACTGCTTGGTAAAGAAGAATGTCCTCCCTTCCTTTGTCCCTAGGATCTTCTGGATCACTCTGCATGCTGTGATTGTGAGGAAGGAAAAAACTCTGAGACATAAAAGAGTCTGTGAGGAGATAGACTAGACTAGACTACAATAGAATAGAACAATTCAGTTGGAAGTGACCTACAGTGATCATCTAATCCAACTGCCCAACCACTTCAGGGCTGACCAAAAGTTAAAGCATAATATTAAGGGCACTGTACAAATGCCTCTTAAACGCTGACAGGCCTGGGGCATTGACCATGTTTCTAGGAAGCCTGTTGCAGTGTTTGACCACCCTCTCCGTAAAGAAATGCTTCCTCATGTCCAGTCTGAACCTTCCCTGGTGCAGCTTTGAATCACAACTCTTTTCACTGAATAAATACCAGGAACAAGAGCTCGGCACCTCCCTCTCCATTTCACTTCCTCAGGAAGCTGTAATGAGCAATGATGTGACTTGTTTCCCTGGCACTGGCCTTCCTGGTGTGGACCAGGCTGCCCCTCAGTTCTTTTCTCTGTTTCCACCACTGTTAATGTAGGAGGAATAAAAGCCTGTTGCCATCTTGCTCTTGCTTCATCAGGACCCAACCCTTCTCCTTTTAAAGCCAGTGACAAAAGGCACACATCTCATTTCCTCTAAAGGCACTTTATACACGTCTGTTATGTTCAAAAGACCTGAATGCCCCTGACATTTAGGTACAAATATCCTTTGCAGTCACCAGCTCTGGTTTTAGTCTCAATAAAATTTCTAAGAGTTCCTCCTCATAAAGCAGTGTATGGGTGGACAATATTTTGACGCATATCTTAATTAAAGATAAGTAATTTCCCAGTGGGTAAAAAAAAAGACCCTGCCAATAATTTCCACCCAAAAAGAATTTCACTGAGCTTAAACACACAATGTTTGTAAGAAAAGAAGCTTCCTTTGACAGTGTGTGTACAAAAAAAGCTTCTTTACTGTCCCCAATGGGAGATTACAAGACAACTGGCTTAAAAAAACCCCATTAATTGCCTGTAAAATTTTCCCTTTTAACAACTTAAATCTGGCTCTAATAGACCCTTTTGATGCTTAGCTTTATAAAATAGCCCAAAGAAACTGCTCTTTTTACTATTTCAAATGGGAAAAAAACTCTATGTTAGAAATTGTTAGTCACCACAGAATTTTCTATCGGTTCTGAACATTTGGCCTGCTGGTCGTGATACAAAAGTTTAATGACAATAAGCATTTTCCCACTGGTTTCAACAGCTTCTGGATCTCAACATTTGTAGACTCCAAGTATGGTTTCTGCTCTTGACAGTCATAAAAATAGTTTTCTAGCTTTTTTTTTTTTTTCCAACAAATGCCTCTGCTTAGTGCTTAATTTTTTAAGCAGAAATAGACAAGGAGGTAAATGGAACTCCAGAAAACATTGTCTCAAATATCTGATGTACTGTGGAGTGGCATCATACACAGCCCAAAGTCTGAAATTACACTACCTTAACCTAAGCTGTCCAGTTAAATGTGGAACACTGAAAACTGTACGTGAGCAAGTATTGCAGGCCAATACTGGGTTTATTTCTATTTGGTATAAATTGATTCAGAATATTTGAACTAAATTCAGTGAATCCAAAACAATAACATTCACACAAAGAGATAACAGTTATTTAATTAACCTGATTAAACAGATCAGATTTTCTTTACTGTATTAGTCAAACAAAAGTAATAGTAAGGAGGATGAAAATCTCCATAAGTCTCATAGGTAATAGAAACGCTGTTATGGATAGAAGGCAGTTTGGGATCAGACCCCCAAGGGGTGTCAGCAGTGCATCTTCCTCAGTAAATCTTGAAAAGGTCGATGAAATTATAACAAAGACTATTTTGTGCCCCCTGCACTGCTCACACTGCTCATCAGTTGATTTTTTTACCTGATCATAATTTTTCTTTTTTTTTTTTTTTTAGGGCATGGATGTATTGCTGGTACAGGTGATGACCTGTCTGACTCAGTTAAATATAAAAATGTCACATTTCTTCCAATATATCTCTGAATTCCAAATAGCAGGAAGGTGGAAAAACATTCTGGAACAATAATCATTTGCTTACCCCTCTCCTGTTTGCTCAGGGCATTTGTTTCGGCTGCTGTCAGTCACAGGATACAAGGATGGGTGGACTTCTGTTCTTATCTTATAGAACATACGTCCTTAGATAGGACATAGCCACTTGCAACTGCGTTTTTACCAAGGTGGTTTTGTAACCTTTCTGGTGGAACCTTTTGTAACCTTCTGATGGAAGCTAAAAACAGGCTTTTTGAAGTTGCTTTGTGTTGAAAAAATATAATAATGCAAATATTTCATGGAATGGAACATCTGTGTGCATTCGTATATTCATTCTCAACCTTGACTGTGGTCTTCAGAGTGAAAACAAAGTAAAGTTTCCAGTCAGGTGAAATGTATTTATGAATATCTCTGTTTTCCAGTGTTTAAGGACTGTCTTCTATTAATAATCACACACACACACAAAATAGAAAAAGTATGATTTGTTGTATTATGAACAGTTTTTCTGAACTGTTTAACTAAATACTGATTGAATGACTTGGAGACTTAATTTTATGAACTTGTTCCTTTGCAGCTTTCAAACAAGTAATGTGACCAAGACTTTTAAGTGGTTTTCACAGAAAAGATTAAAGTAACATAAAAGAAAATTATGTTCATTGTAATTTCTTTTACTCCTCTTCATTTCATCTCAGATACCCATGCTCCAGAGGATTTAAAGATTTATTTGGTGTAAAAGTTTTCTGGTAGATTCTTTGGGTCTTATATCCTCCCTCTCTTCACAGTCTCAAATTCATAAATTCTGGGGTTTAAGTGTATTCTGAACTTGATCAAATGAATAGCCTTGCTGTGTTGTACCAGGGTAACTGAAAGCAGGACTTAAACAAGAAAATGTCAGCTCTGAATCCTCAATTATGAAGTGACATGAGAATATTTTAATTCAGTCTTTCATTCCAAGAGTAATATAATTGATATAAAGTAAGAAACAAAAGAAGGTTCTGTATTTTGTTTGATTTTGTTCGTTTGTGGATTTTCTTACAACTTACAACAAAAGCATCAGGTACCAACCCTGGATCAGAAGAGATGAATAAAATAGAAAAAATACATCTGGAACAGGAAGCAGAAATACATTCATAACAAACATGTACAAGCTGTGAAAAAAACAGACCTGCCCGTACCATATGAATGGATATGTCCTTCTTCTTTATACGCTATTAAAAACAGTAACCACCAACCAAAAATCCATTTCTGTGCTTGTGTCAATATTGATGTTGCTACAGTAAACTTAATTACCTGGGAAGCATCATCTCC
>VZRE01000135.1:0-13727 GCA_013396775.1 Cephalopterus ornatus | reverse complement strand
CAAACTGTAAAGTTTGAACATTTGACGAAGAAAACAGATCCAAACCGTTACAATAATGTAATTACAAATCTTGTCCTTTTATGCTAGAACAAACTTGCACAGTTTCTATTTTTTAAATCTGATATTAAATTCTGACTGTATTTGTTACCTTCAAATCAAAAAGGTCATGTGTGCAGGCAATCCTTGGTGGGAAACACCAGGAGGTCCTGAAATGGAGATAAATTCAGGAAACCAGAGTATTTTCTGTACACGAGTCAGTTTGACAGCTTTTTATTTTTTTTTAGGAAGGGGTGTTAGGAAGTGTCCCTTGTGCTTAAGTTGTATATGCCATTTCTGTCTACCTCTCAGATAATCTTACAAATCAGTGTATACAAAACATGAGGAATTCCCAGCCCAGATATTTGCTGGTGAGGCTGTGATTCAGGAGGCTGCTGTCTGGAATTTGCATTCTGTTTTAGATACTTCATTTCAAAGATGTAAAATTTCCTTTAAGATAACATTGTCATGATGTATCTGGAGATATTTTTCTGTCTCAGCCAAAACACAAGTTCATGTTTTCTTTTGTGATGTGTATTTCATCCTGTCAGGAATAGATGAGTAAGCAGAGCAGAAGAAATAAAGCCTTTTTAATTAGGGGAATTTAATACTTCTCGTACTCCTCATATAGTCATTGAGGACATTTTTCTTTTTCACCGAGTCATGTCTTCTCTCTGTCATGTCTTTTTTCCAGCTCTCATGCCCGTCTTCGGTCTCCTGCTTCCAGCTGTAGATGTATTAATTCACATTATTCTGTGCAGTGTAACATGCAAAAGCAAAAGTGACACTTTGCAATGATGCTCCAAAAAGTTTTTTTTTAATAGGATATTCCTTTTATAGGAATATAAGCATGAACCGTAATTTAACGTATGTTTGTACATACCTACATACATATTAAAATAATTTCATTCAGTAATATAAATGAACCTGTTAAAGTGAAAACTCCAGTACGACCTTAAATGCAATGTTACTCTCTTGTCATAAGACTATAATACACATATATCTGGATAGCTCATGATATAGTTGAAGTGGATGTTGACAGTTACTAGTCGTGGAAACTGCTTTATATATTTGACCCTGTCCTGACTGAGTCTGATGAACATTCCTCCTAAAACTGAAAGCTGCATTTGGCATGGTACCAGGTATTCTCTTTTCCTCCTTCACTTGCAATTTTGCTGAATAGTGTCTCATTTCCATTTCTAATTTAATTGTACTTTAGCTCATTGTGATGGTATCTTTAGTTGACAGGTTTGTCACAGTATTTGTCCTATTTCTATCACTTGCTAGATTCCTTTTCTTTTTCAGGTTCTCTTTCTTTCTCTTGTCCCAGAATCTGTTAGTCACCACATTTATATTACCAGAACATAATGACTTGAACTCATTCATCAGCATTTATTTACAATGCATTTATTTTCAGAGCAGTTTCACAGCAGAATGTGGGTAGATATTTATCAGAATATCAATCCTTGTCTTGCTATTTTACTTCTTAGTTTAGTTGGAATTTTGGATTCTTTAGGTTCCCTTTGCAATGGCATTTTAAAAGAAAAAAATAACCACCCTTGCCAAAGTAAACACCATATTTCATTTGTTTATTACACAACTCCCAGCAAAGAGACCAACAGTACTATTTAGACATGTGAAGCATCGGATGACCAGAATTAGACTTATTGTGTAGCAGTGGCTTTTTTCTCCTCTCCTGAAACTAGAAATGCTCTGTCAGCTATTTATTACGTCTGCGTTCCATTTCTATCCCATTTTTTATCTCATTTTCAGGACACATTTTAGATGAATATAAATATTCTGATTTTATTTCTCTTTGGTCTTTTTATTTCCCAGTGCCCTTCTCTGGACCCGCTCCAGGAGCTCCATGTCTCTCTTGTACTTAGGAGCCCAGAATTGGACATGGCATTCCAGATGCAGCCTCACTAAGGCTGAATAGAAGGGCAGGATCACCTTGACCTGCTGGCCATGTTCTTCCTGTTGCCCTCCAGGATGCCATTGGTCTGCTTGGCCACATGGACACACTGCTGGCTCATGGACACATTGTTGTCCACCAGGATCCCCACATCTTTCTCCACAGAGCTGCTTTCTGTCAGGTCAGCCCCCAGGCTATGCTGGTGCACAGGCGCACAGCTGCAGGAATCTCATTTGCTTCTGCTGAATTTCAGACAGTTCTTCTCTGCTCACCTCTCCCACTTGCTGAGGTCCTTCTGAAGGGCTGCACAGCCCTCTGGGGTATCAGCCGCTCCTCCCAGCTTTGTGTTATCAGTGAACGTCCTGAGGAGGCATCTGTCCCTTCATCCATGTAATTGATGGATAATTAAGCAGTACCGTGCCCAGTATTGAACCCTGGTGGACACCACTAGTGCCAGAGGCCTTCCACTAGACCCTGTGCCACAGATTAAGACCTACGATCTGCTCTTCAGGTTGTTCTGAAGTTTTGTCAGTTCAACACTGAGCTCTGGAGCAATGTGATCTATTGCTTGTGTGAAGCCAGTATAGTTTTTCACTAATACTCAGACTTCTGTTCAGTTAGAATATTATTTAGGTAGGCTTATTTATTAGAGAATGTTTTAAAACACTGCCTAAAAGTAACGTTGCAAAGATGAAACACTGCCTTTCCACTCCAACTTAAAAGATATTTTTTTACAGAAGATTAGACAAAATGCATTACTAAATGTCGAATTTGTATAGACTACTGTCTAGAAAAAGGAAATAAACCACCTGCTTTTAGTGTAATGCTGCAAGACATCCACCAGATAAAAGACTAAGAACAAAACATGTCAATAGAAAATATCTTATTTCTAATTATTGATGTTATGGGTAGGTGTTACTGAGCTGAATCAACTCCAGCATGATTGGACCGTGGAGGTGAAAAACGTGATAAAGACAAAGACTATGTGTTATGTTAGCGGTGTATATACAGAGAGCTACTGCTCTCTTCAGACTACTTTTCTGCATGCCCATAGGGAAATATTCCCAAACACTTAATAAGGGGCTGTTTCTTAGACCTCTGAATTTTAAAATCTCCTGTAATCTTGATCAGGTTATTACACTTGGGTGTTTTGTGTAGGTTTCATTGTTTTGATTTTTTTTTTTCCTTAACATCTCTGTGGCTCTTAAATGAATTCTATCAAAAAAAAAAATACGCAGAGGAACATTTGAAATAAAATGGATCAGATCTTAAAATGAGGTAATTTCATGCTCCCAGAATAGGCTAGCTATTAGAACTAATTACCAATTGAGATTTGCCTCTGACTGATAAAGAAGCTTAATTCTACCATATCAGAGATAGTATAAGAAGTTACCATGCATTCATGCGTTTTTCTTTCCCTCTGAAGAGCCATGATCACATTAGCGGGGCTAACTTGATCAAGAAAGGAGGTTTAGTAGCAAAGATGAGTGGACAAGCTCTTCTATTTTCTAAGAATGTAGCCATAGACTATGTGTCCACATATCTGACGCACTTTGTAGCACTGAACTCTTCACGGTTAACTCCTTGTCTGATAGGCAAAGGGTAATTTTAAAATGCTGTTAGCCGAAAAGATGTGCATAAACTTTAATACTTACTATTAAATAGGGATTAATATTTGCAACCACACTAACTGCCTATGTGTGGCTTAGATTTGCGAGCTAGTGTGGTTTTAAATGTTAACCCGTTTAGGATCAGAAGGATCATCTCATGAATTCAGTGTGTTGTGCCTCAGAAGTTAGGAGCCTTTGAAAATATGAACTCTAAAATTAAACAACCAGAATACAAATAAAAATAAAAGTAGCATAATTTCTAGCTTTCATTCTTGAGTAATATTACACATTAAACAAAGAACATTTGAAATACAGGCACCTTTGCAGTCACAACCTGAGGAGAATGACAAATTTTATGGTCCTCAGGATCAAATTGAGAGAGATATTACAGGTTAGGTGTTAAGAGGCACACTGGATTATGCTGAACATCTCTTCTTTGGTTTCTAAAGGCCTTGATTTTCCTGGTCAGATTCTAATTTTGTCAGATCTTTAGAGAGATATAAACTAAGCAAGTTCTTGACCTTGCTCAGAACAATTTCCCAAGCCACAGAGACTTCCCTGGTAAAAGGAATTTATTCTGAAGGTTATTTGTGATTGGCTTAAATGAACACTTCAATTTTAAACATGTACCTGATGAAACACAAGATGTACAAGAAGTATTTTTACCTCTTACCTGTAAAATATATGTGGTAATTTTACTGTAGTATTATTCTGTCTAAGATCACAAATTACCCACTAGAACATTTTCTGAAAGTGAAAATAATAGCCGTCTGACTACAGCTAGGTTTGTTTGCTTTTACTTGGGAAAAAAAAAGATTTTTTTTAAGTATTAAAATTAAATCTTTTGACACATTTCTGATTGTTAAAATGAAATTCTTTGAAAAACATATTTAACCACAGTATGAGAAAATGCATCTATTATGCTTCATGAGTTATATTTGGTTTTCATTTCTGCTATTGGGCCTGAAAAAGCAATAAACTGAGAGAAGGCTTTAATAAAACTATAAAGAAATTATGGCTTATATTTTTAAATTACTTGCATGTATGTATTCAAGAAACTGTAATAAGGATGAATTTGAAGACCGCTCTAGAACAGAAAAGGCTTTATATAAATATATAAAATATAGCAGCAGTTACCAAAATGATGTGTTCCTTGACAGCCCAGGCTATTTGAATTGGTCACAGTATCATTCTCTTGGTGGCGAAGTGTATATATGCGATCGTTTTGCTGGTATCCTGTGAACAGCCACTATCATCCTGTCAATAAGAAATATTAAAACTAAAAACAATGCCTGAAAATATGAACCCTATCTTTTTGATTTTAACTCTTGAGTTTTCCAAAGATTTCCTGCTATCTAGTAAAATAGACAAACAGCTGACTTCCGAGTACAGTCTGTCACTTGAAACATTTTGCAGGCTTTCCTTCTAAGCTAAACATCATTTGGGATCTAAGCACCAGTCAAAGAGGGTGAAGGATATGTGAGCAGGCATAATGCCAATGGAAGACAGGGGCATGAGTCGAGGCTGCCAAAAGACCATTACATGGTCAATGAGCATCAAGCATTGCTAGTGAAGACCAAAGTCCCAACTTTGAATAACAAGTTTGGTGCCCAGTTTTGGTTTCTGATGCTATGCAGACAGTCCAAACCCCTTGTATATGCATGTATCTAGAACTGTAAAATGCTGTGTAAGCTCACATTTATTTTCAGTGTTTTTTGATGCATCTCTGTTCTCCATAGCGCTGATATATCATTAACAGTCAACTTTGCTTAGGAATACATGTTATTACTATAATAACTATTATTTATTAAATATTTTAGGATTAATTATTAATTTTTCGTTTCCCTTAAGGCTAATCAATATCAGGAAACTGAAAGAATGAAAGTTTACCCTAGATCTACCTATTTGTCACAGCATGACAACCAACTTGTGTGTGTGTCGCTGACATGTGTACAACCCTGTGATATTGTGGTACATAGATATTTGTGATAAATATTGGTGAGTGAGTTAGTCCAGAAGGAAAAAATCATTAAACTGTATTTTCTTCAGGAAAATATTTTAGCCCTTCAAAAAAAATAATATTCCCAATCTCCTTGCTCTTTTTTAATTTTACTGCGGGAGATCTGTCAATGCTTCAGGGGATTAATATTATAAAGGGGAGTAGTCATTTTATGCTTTTCTTACGACCCTAAAATTAATCCACTTCTCATCCATCAATCAATGGTCATAATTTCAGACTGGTTGTTCCCATTGTAATGGAAAGAGTCTCATTTAAGTTGATTAATAAGATGGCAAACTTTGATAAAATATGATCTGCTTTTATTAATCTCTTGACTTAATAATGAGCTGTCTAGTATTTTCTCTGCATTCACTCACCCCCTCCTTCCCTCAGCTCTCCTTGATATACAGTGCATTGTAATATGATTGTAGCTGAGCGTTGTTTTTTTCAATTCTGTGGTATTTTCTTTTTAATTTTTTTTTTCTGGTGTGCTTGGTAATTTTTCCCCTGTGTTTCATGTACTGTCATTTTGCTACCTTTTTGCTTAGCCATGCAAATAACATATTAATTACTGCAGTGAATTAGAACACTGCATTGGTGTTATCTCCTTGGCAGTGCCAGAAATACAGAGAATTGTGTGAGAAACACCTCTTCCTGGAACATCCTGTGAAACATGAGGATTGTGCTTTTTGTGACAAAATAACCTTTATACATTTTCATTTTTTTCAGTACTTTGGTGTCTTCATAGTATG
The DNA here is from genome assembly GCA_013396775.1 of Cephalopterus ornatus. Taxonomy (NCBI): domain Eukaryota; kingdom Metazoa; phylum Chordata; class Aves; order Passeriformes; family Cotingidae; genus Cephalopterus; species Cephalopterus ornatus. Next base: position 7,415 of record VZRE01000135.1, on the reverse strand, counting down.
TGAAGATGTACAATCATTTATGTTTAACTCTTGAGCCCTTGGTCTCAATAATACTTTGAGAGAATTAGAATGCTACTGCATTGTTGTATTCAAAATTAAAACTTTGCCTTTAAACTCATTTCTTCTTTTCCTTTTTTCCCCCTTAATATTAGAACTCCAGAGGTAGCAAATATAATCATCTGATCAGCTTCTTTTTACCAAATGCTTGCTTTTTGCCCTCATAGATGCAATAGTTAATTTTTTGTGTTTCCAGAAGTTTTCCTGCTTCTGTTGTCTAGAGCTGTTTAGTCCATAGATAGCTGGTCACTTCAGCTATTTTGGTTTATTAGAAGTAGGCTCCATCTACTACCCCTTTACCTCTGTTCCTCCACACATCACTAGTTCTACCCCTGCGAGGTACTGCACAGAGTTCTGTGCATTGCGTATTGCTTGCCCTGCTGGCTGGGAAAGTGTCTAGAGGTGTGTCAACTGTTCTGCCTCTAGCTTCAGGACTAGCAAACAAATTATTTTCCTAGTCACACACATAGCTCAGTGCTCAGCTCCACAGCATATTCAGTTCCTTGTCTGTGCTGGTGTGTGGGTGTGTGTGCATGTCAAATGAGGAATGAGAGCTCAACAGAGAGATCAGGTTCTTTGCAATTGAATTCCTCCTCCTGAAATGAATTTTATTGTAAGGGAAGTTTGAACCATTGGCCCAGATGAAATAATATCAATGAATCACATAGTGAGATTGTAATTTCTTACCAGGTTCATAAATATATTTAATTTGTTTCTTAGAATTTCAACTGTCACTTGGGGTCAAGGACAAATGAAGTTTCATTCATGTGACATACTTCATCAAATTCAAGAGACTGAATGGAGGGAGATGTAAAAACATGGTGGTAAATGGTGCATCTTAATTTGTAGGTGATTTGGACATCTTAGATCTTTAGAATCCTATAAATTTTTATTATTATCTGCTAATTTCAGTGTATCTTCTGAATATTTTTTCCACTCTCCAGGTAGCAAACTGTGTTCTGAAAAACTGTTAACCCTCAATACTGGTATAATTTTTGCAAGGGACAGATGTTGAAACTAATTCTCTAAAATAGATTTTTACTGGAAGTTAAAACTTAATGCATTTGAAATTGTACCCCTAAAAGCCTTACATATACTGCTAAAACATTTTTTTTTTTTTTTTAATTTGACAGGTCATCTGAACCTAAAATTTCCTTTAGCTTTTGTGGCTTTGATTCTAATTTCAGGTAACTGCCCTTTTAGCCTGATGCTCTGTTTTGTTGAAAGCATAACACAGTCTCTGAAACTTCTTGTGGACTCAAGAGAACAAGTGAGAGTAAAATAATCAGGTATGGGGAATGTCAGATTGTTGAGCTTAAGGGACATTGTTATCTGATCTTACTCCAAGAGTCAAAATAATTGGTCAAAGTTAAGTAAAATAGAGATTGATTAGGATTTTTGTTTTTGCAACTGATACAAATAAGTGCAATTTAGATCCATGGAGAAAATCATAAAGAGGCTGAGGAAAAAAATTCAAGTAAGGGAACTCTATTTTTTTTTTTTTTGGTCAAATTAAGTATTGTTATAAGTGGAAAAGATGCACTCTGAGAGAAAAAAAAAAGTCCAAGGAAATTATCTGACAAATGTGTGATAAGCAGTGCAATATCTCTTGCCTAGTTATGGAAAGCACTTGTTTATTTTAAATGCGTGTTTTAGCAAGATTACAGTAAGACAGAAACCACAGGCAAATGGCCTTAAACACAAAATACAGACTTGTAGTGCTGTCTTGAACCCAAGATATTATCATGGTGACAATGAAGTGAAACATAACGAAGTTCCAGCCCTCATGTGGAAGTAGCAGAATACGATGGAGAAAGCAGTTTTCTTACAGAAAAATCTCTAAAACTGTAACAAGAGAAACAATATAATCTTAATTTGTAAGTTCATTTATCTTTCTTTTACAGCAATTAATTCCTAAAAGATTCAAGTGCAAAGAGTTTTATTTGCAGGCAATATTACAGAAATTCCTCGTGTATATGATCTACTAGTGCAATTAGAATTGATATAAAATAACACTCCATGCTACAAAGGAGAAAATTAGAAACTATAAAAAAAGGGACCTTTAGAATTTAATAAGGTAAGAATTCCATGGAAGGAATTAAAACTTTTCTTGCTGCTCTTCTACAAGTGCATCATTTGCTCCAGTATTTTCAGTGAAGCACACTTTAGACAGTGCTATTAACTGTTAGATGACCCCTGTAAGCCAGAGGACCATCTGCCTCATTACAAAGTCTCTGACGACAGCTCTTCTTGTGTTCCTTTATTTTTATCTGTACCCAAGGTTATGCTCCATATTTATTGAGCATTTCTATTATTCAGCAGGACTGCTTCTAACTGGCATATATTCGTGTTTTTGAACTTAGTAATATAGACATTGCTTATTTTCCTCTGTCTTTGAGTACTGTCAGGCGGAAAGGTTGCTCATAAGAGGTCTTCTGAGGATTCTCCATTCTACAGAGCTGTGTTTGATTTCGCTCAGGGGATGATTCCTGCATTAGGGCATTGGATAGGTCCTATTTTTGATTGAAAGTCTTTGCCCTGGAACTGGTTTTGGAAGAGCTAAGGAAGGAGCCCAAAGTCTTTATTTTTGTCCTTCTCCCACTGGGAATATTTTGTCATTTGTTTCGTCAGGTCCACTTTCAGACAGTAGAGCAAAGAAAGTTTCTAGCAAGCAACTGACAGGCAAAAACTATGAGGCATGACTGTGTGGTTTGGAACAGTCCCCCCTCTGTGCTGCAGGGATGTTAAAATTAATTAGCATTTATTTCAATGTGAAAGCAAAGGGAAGATTGATAGTAATTATTCCCAGGGGACAGGAGGAAAGATCTTTCCTCACAAACTTCTCTTCCCCCTGTACTAAAATCCAAAGGGAATAGAAATGAACTCTGCCTTCAAGAGCAGTTCAGTTCTCGGTGGAAGTGCAGGATAGGTGAAGAGAGATTGAAGGTTATAGTTGTAAGACAGGCAGGAAAGAGGATGTAGAAAGACAGGTGTGTGATCCTCATGTCTTAGTGTGAAAAAGTGTGATGAGAGGAAAATACTAGTGGTCAAAACGCAGAATTAGTAAGGGAAAATGTAAGTGAGGGAAAAAATTAAAGGAAGACAGTTATTTTGAGGAGAAAGAATTATCTGAAATTAAGTGCTTTTGCCATGTAATATGTAAAAGGGGAACTGTGTAAACTCAAGGATGATGATACACAATTAATAGCTTTTCATAATTCAAAGTAAAGCTGTGTTTATCTGAAATGTCACATATAACGCTTGAAAGTAAAACATCTTTCCTGCCTTGGCTAGAATGGGTGCTTCTGAGATGTGTCCATAGATTCTAAGCTGCTAAAAATTTTCATGTTTACTTAGAGACACCATATATATATCTGAGATTCTCTAAATCTTTAAGTTCTGTCTGATAGTTAGTCTTGAAGGTTTTATCTGATAGTTTTACCTACCTCATTTTTCAGATCTTATTCCCATTATCTACTATTGAAGATCAGGTGATTTTAATTTTCTGACTAACTTTTTCAAGGCCTTGCTTCCAGTTTGTCTTGTGTAACTTTTCCAAATACTCATAATTCAGTGTATGATGCTTGTGGTGAAAACAGTGGGTCCTTTAGTTTTGACCTGACTGCCCTGATTTTCTTATCATTCATGTGATCTATATCCAGACAAAAATGTTTTAGAAATAGGCATTTGGTTTATTACTTTCAAGTCTCTGAAAATACTACTGCTGATTTTTCTAGTAGATACACACATAGAAAGGTCAGAAATATAAAAAGTCATATATTCATCTGTACTAAAATACTAGGTTTGCTAAGCATGGACACTCTAACTATTGTTACATCAAATGCTCAGAAGGCTAAAGCAAATCAGCTAAAGCTTGTATAGATTCTTGTGTCTGAGGTATCCATAATTCCTTTCCTATTCCTGTTCATTCTGTTTACTTCTTAGGTGATTGTTTTAAACTTTGCTTTCCCTGAATCAAATAATTACAAAGGCTGGAAGGATACCCTGTAGATGACCTTGCTCAATTCCCTCCTGCCCTTTGCTCATCTCCTCCAATCAAGGAGAATTAGTTAGAGCTGAGGGCTGTGTTCACCTGGATTTTGATGGAGATTTCATACCCTCTATGAATAGCCTTGTCCAGTGCTTAACCAAGCTCACAGTAAAAAAGATTTGTCTTATGTTTAAATGTAACTTCCTGTATTTCAATATATGTTTATTGCATCTTCTTCTGTCTCTGGGCACACTATTGACTGCATCTTCTTTACTCCTCCCATTAAGTATTCATACACATGGATAACATTCCTCTGAGTCTTTTCTTCTCCAGGCAGAGGAGTCCCAGTTCTGTCAACCTGTCCTTGCACGAGAGATGTGCTAGTCCCTTCATGGTCTTTGCAGCCCTTCAGTGGAGCAGCTCCAGTGAGCACATATCTGCCCTGTGCAGGGGAGCCCAGACCAAGACACAGCACTCCAGGTGCGTCTCACCATGGCTGATCAGACGGGAGGGATTGCCTCCTTTGACCTTGTGGCAATATTCCCCCTAGAAGCTTCCACAGCTCTCCATGGAAAGGGACCCACGCTAGAGCAGTTAGAAAAGAACTGCAGCCCAGGGGAAGGTCTCACATTGGAGAAGCTTGTGGAGGACTGTCTTTCATGGGACAGATCACATGCTGGAGCAGAGGAAGAGTGTGAGAAGGGAGTGGCAAAGACAACATGTCCTTATCTCAACCAATGAGCCTTTTGTTATATTTTCTCTCCCCTGTTCAGTTGAGGAGAGAAGTGACAATATGCCTTTGGTGGGCACCTGGTGGCCAGCCTGGGCCAACCCACTGCAGCATTACCAACATACAATTCTTACTGAACATCTGTAGTAAAAAATTGAGACCACTGCTGGGCTAAACCACTAAGGAAGAGAGGAAAATCCCATATTATTCATATTCAACCTCACAGTTTAGTGGCAACAGACATACTAAAGTCCAAAAGAGTTGCATGGGGCACCTGAGATGACTCTGACATTAGCTCAGTTGCTTAGAGCACATATGCCAAGGTTGTGGGTTTGATCCCCATAGCAACCATTCACTCATGAGTTGGACTTGATGATGCTCGTGGATGCCTTCCAACTCAGAATAATCTGTGATAAGTTGAATGAAGTGGCTTCTAGATATCCATAACAACGTTTGGCAGAATGACTTTTAGAGGAATGTGAATAACAGGCAGTGGAGATGAATAGTGGTAATTATATATTTATTTTTTTAAAAAGTAGTTATCATTAGAGAAGCTAGAGTCACATAGATATAATAGCAATTACTTAGTGATAGGATATCTTGTACAGGGAGTGGATGGCACTTCTCAGAGGACTGTGTACAGCTGGTAGAGAGATTGTTGGAGAACATAAAAAAATGTCATTTTGCTGTCACTTGGAGATTGTTAACCATGCTGCGTTTGGATCCTTGGATGTATCAATGTAGATTTTACCAATATAGTTTATAGGTTGGCATAAGAAGGATTCACTTGAGCAGGAGGATAGGAGATGCCATGGACAACAGTCAAAGATCTTGGAAGTAGAGGTACTAACTTTTGTGTAAGATGGGACATTCATAATAATGTCAATTATCCAAACTGTGGTATTGGGTGTCTAGGTGTGCTGACTTTAGTGCTGAGGTGCACAGGCAGCCAGAATAACTTCCTATAAATATCTCTAGGCGTGGTTTAAATGCACATGGTTTTATATGAGTCTTTTTGAATTAAATGTAGTGTAAGGCAGAATTGGAATAAAAAGCAGTATCTAATTTACAAAATATTTGAGTTATAAAGTACATAAGAGTTCTTGAAAAGAATGAGGCAGAGGAAGACAGATTTTTGAAGAAAATAATTAACAATGAATTATAAAATAAGATTATTTATCGTTTATAAAATATCTTACTTGTCTGCTGAGTATTTCACAGCTGATAGGCTTATTTTCCAGATGCTGCACTTCACATAGATGCACGTCTTCTGTGTTCATTGGTCATAATTCCACATATCGATTATAATGTAAGTTAGATTGTTCAAAAAGAGAGAGCTTTCTTTCCTGTTAAATTATTGGTATTAGACAGAATAGCAATTTTGGTTATTTAATCTTTTTGTTTTCATAGTCAAAGAATGTGCTAGTTCTTTTAAGTGTGTTGGTCTCAGATTATATAGAGATATTTATTGATAACAGGGCCACAAGCCACCTAATTTCACTGGTTTCTAGGATGTTGAAACCTTGATGAGGAATACCTTAGAAGTATGTAATAAATCCAAGATTTTTAGAGATATATCATTTTTCAAAATGAGATCTCCATTTCAGGGTGGTTTGGTTATTGTTGTGGCTTGTTTTTTTTTTTTTTTAATTTGCCATTTTAAATGAACTGTATTATAGCACAAAAATGTAACTATGATGCAGTTACCAAAATAATGAAGTGTTGTTTTTCCTGCTCCCAGAAAAATCCAAGCAATTTCACGCTGACAGCACTGTGACAGTCCATGTGGTTTATTTGTGGGGGTGGAAACTTTCTTTTTTTCCATATGTTATCTGTGAAAAGACAACAGATGCTAATTTTATCTTTACTGCACCTTTCTGTTTAGACATACTCCTCTCCCAGAAGAAGAGATTGTGTTGCTCGCTCTTTATGATGACGTTTGTCTTTTAAAGAAGCAGGGAATGAAGCACCTGAGGAATACTTGTGTCCTGCCAGGAGCACAGCAGTAAAAATGTCTTCCATTTGGAATAAGATGTACTGACAGAACAGTAGAAACAGCTGAAATTAGCCGTGCATTTGGAATTTTCATACTGACCTGGATCGCTGAACAACTTGCATGTCTCCTCTAATTTGAATAAATCTTGCTTTTTCTGCAGAGCAGAAAAATGAAAGCTGTTGAATAGCTATTAACTGTAATTTTTTTCCACAAAGAGCAATTGCAGTGTTTAAAAAATAGAAAGCTAATAAATACTTCAAAAGTAATTTATTGTGCATTTTATTAAAGGAAAACCAAACCAAAACAAAACCCCAAACAAAAAAGGAAGAAGAAAAAAGTGATGTAGAAGAGACTGGAAATGAATCAGTGATTTGATTTGCTGGCTTTAACTCTCTGCCTTTGTCACAGCTTAGCCAGGAACTGAACTAATGAGCTGGCTGTGGAGCTGTGGTGAGCAGCCAACAAGTCCTGAGGATTGCATCAAAAGAAGGGAAGACTAGTAAGTGTCAAAGGCCACCATTACATATTTAAAGACTAAAAGTTCCAGCAGAAAATTTTATGGTGATAAACCACAGAATGGATGCATCCACTTGTGGGGACTCATTTTACAGGAGATCTCTACAACATGTTTAAGACAGAAG
>VZRE01000134.1:249858-262695 GCA_013396775.1 Cephalopterus ornatus | reverse complement strand
GCGGGGGGGCAAGATAAGGAATGCAAAGACAACATGCCTTTATTTATCTAGAAACAAATATCGTCAACTAAGTCAGAGTTTCCAGACAACAATTATCCAAGGGGCACAGATGAGACTTGGCAGGTTTGAAATCACTGAGGTATGAGGTTGAGATTATAGGTACAGGATATGGGCACTGGATATCCAACACTGCTGTGTTCTAAACTCAGCATTTGTACAGACTGAATGAATGACCTTTGACAGTTGCAGTCTTGATACCCTCATTTCTCTTTCCAGATACACCAATGTAATACCACTAATATCTGTAAGATTAAATTTACTCAGGAAGGCAGCCTGGTTGAACAAATTGCCAGTCTGTAAAAATGAACACCAGCTACTTAAAATTCATTGCACAGGAGCGATATAAAGATTAGTAAAAGCAGCAAATTCATCCCTGGACACAGCAGCATTAGGCACAACCTGAATTACTGCCAAACAGGGACAACGTGTTCTTTATACAACATATGTAGTACAAGTTTTTCTTTTCCAGAACCCTTGTCTTTACATCCTGTCCAACAAAGCTTTACTCTGACACTCAGCTGTATTAAGAACCAGCACCGAGAAAATGAGCAGTGTTCCTGCCACATCTGACATGAAAGCAGCAAGGCCTGTATTTTCCAATTCCTGTTCTGAAGACAATGTTCCCTTCAACTATGATCCTTCTCACTAACATCACACATATTCTTATGTCAGGAGAAACGAGCATCAGTTTTACACAATACCCTTCACAGGATGAGACTAGTTGCTCCTGAGATCTACCATCAATAATCTACTCATGGTGAAGGCTCCTGTTTATTTTCAATCCCTCTGAATGTAGACAAGCCCTTTGTTTCTTAAATGGCTCACCTCTCTCTCTGCCTAAGTTCAGTTTAGCAAAAGCAAAGTAAGACAGAAGGGCATTTAAACATTTCTTCACTTTGAAACTAATTAGTTTATAGGATAAATGCAGTAGATCTATGCTAATGGGCTGTCCAGACCAATGTTGCGTCCCATAGTTAAATCTGGAATAGTGATAATCTTCCAGAATTTCATAACTGAACGAAATTCAAGAGGTTATGGGTTTCTTTTAAACCAGAAGCTTATTTAGGTAATTTTCCAGTTCATATGGACAACAGTTGCTGGAGGTGGAGACAGCAACAAAGGTGAACCTACCTCTATAGGCTATAAGGCTCGACATGTACTTATATAAACTCCTAAATTCATTTTTCAGTAGAAAGAATCTGAACACATCTTCCTCTGACAAAAGCATTCAGCAGAAAGCTTATTTTGCAGTTCACATGGATGGATTCAAATATATCTTAGACTTCTCTATGGCAGACCAAGTTGTTATGAGTGTGCTTCTAGAACACCATGACACTTTTTTCATTTGTTCCCCATAACTCAGCAATCCCCCTTATACCACTTCCATTGGTAAACCTGGCACATAGATGATATATGGAAGATCAGACCCTAAATCTGTAGGGCTCGATTTTTTACTGTTAAAGTACCAGTGGTGGGAGTCAGGATGGTCACAGACTGCACTTTCAATTGCAGGAGAGAGTGTTTAAAACAATGCATGATGGAAATACCAGACGAAAATAGGATTCTGCTGGGTCTAAAGGTTCAAATCATCAGCTTTACTCAGTGGGGAAAAATGCAGCATGTAACTGTACTCTAGAAAGCACTTAAGGGAAAAGACACTTCCTTAGTACCCGTTTTTATTATCTTAAAACTATGCACTGGATGGGGAAACGGAACTACATACAGTTTGCAGAATGTGCCTCAGTTTTCTTTCTATAGACCAGAAATAATACTAATACTGTGAAGTATAAGGAAGTTTGTGAAAATCAAATACCAGACAGATTTGGAATACTCAAAGATAAGTACAAACACTGCGATGACCAGAGCTGAAAATCTTACATTATGTAGCTGGGAACATGTTTAAACTGAGTGCAGCAGACCTTCATTGACTGAAAAAGAGAAAGCATGATGCTGTTGAGCACTGCTTGTGCAGTACACTGAACAAAGCACAATTTCTGGGGAAAAAAAAGCAGTTTGTGACCATGCAATTAAATTCTGCCTTGTGATACATGCAAAACAGCTGGGAAAACTTAACTCTACCATAGTCCACCATTAATTAACTTGCGATTGTGATGTTGTTTTAAGATAACTGCACTGCAACTAATCATAAATAAATTATAAATTAAGTCATTATAAATGGCATCTGAATTGAAGACAGTTCATACACAATGTTAAGGAAAGCACTAAAGGTTTCCAGTGTAACCTAGCAGTTCCAAAACCACTACAGCTTCTGCTCAAGAAAGAACATTATGTTTTGCATCTCAGATCTGTCTGTTGCTGTTCACACACACAATTCTTTGAACATGTTACAGTGACACAGACAGATTAGATAAATTTTTGAGATTAAATTAGTCATAAATTGTTTAAAATGTTTTGTTGCCCCTCTACAGACTAAAACCAGGCACATATATCACCATACTGCTGAGAACCGGCAGGTAATACAAACCCAAGGGATCCTACCATAAATAAAGTGAGAAAGATTTTGAAATGCAACCTCTCCTGTGCAGTACTTGAGAGCACTGCAGCAGCAAGTGTTTTGTCTCTGGCCACCAGGATTATTGTACAGAAGTGTATCAGCATCAGTGGCAGAAGCACCTGATTCTTAATGCTACACACTCCCCTACACTACCTGTTCAAGGCCAGGCTGCCTTCCTACCCACTGTACTAAGTGCCTGTCAAGCCTTCTGTAGAAATATAGAAATAGCACCCTCCTTTCTTTCTGTCCAAGGAGCTGCCTCTGGTGTCACTGAACCTCTAAGTCTCACTTAAGTTGTTTCTCTACAGAGAACTCCCTTAAGTCACTAGCATGCACAGTGTAAGAGTTATTAGCTGTTATCTAGAACACTGCCAGTTGTCAAGACTATTTTATGCAAGGCTGCAAGGCACAGAGACAGCAGGGCCTCTATTTTAAGTCTAAAAACATGATGCCTCTAGTAAATCAGAAAATCTGGAGATCTAGGCTTATTAGTAAAACTCAGAGGCATGCCCTCATCATCTAAATCAAAGACATTATTTCTTCTAATACCAGGGGGTTTCCCCCCAGGAATTCCCACAACATATAATAGCACAAAGAGTTTCCAATCCACAATGAAAGCAAACACAAAAGCAAAACCCTCTTTAAAATGGCACTGAAATGCAGGGAAAAGATTAGGGGATTTTTGTGACTGCAGATACTCTGTATGATTCAGTACCACAGAAATTCACTCTCTGACTCTTTAATACTTTTAAAATATTATAATATTAATATCTCTCACATATATATGCATATATATATACACATACATTAAAAAAATGTTCTGTTGTTCACGGTGTTCACAGCGGCACTGTGCTAGGCATTACATGAATGCTTAACTCATTCCTACACAAAAAAAAGCATGGAAAATAAATAAACCTTTTAAGGTGAATAAATAAAAACATGTAGTATGAATATATGAATATAACTGAACAGCAAAACTGGGAGATAAATATTCTCCTCTCTGCTACTCTATGTGATCATACTGTTTTCAGGCATTATCATATAAAGTTGTGAGCTTATTCCAGTTCAAACCACATGTTCACCAGCTGCAGAAAAGGCCCATGGACTGGCAGTGACTGGGGCAAATGAAGAAATGACAGCAGCACAGGCTTCAATGGCCAGCCTGGGGAAAGACTGAAATTTGTGTTCAGTGCATCTGGGTAGGAATGACACTATTTCTTCTTCAGGGAAAGAGCTGTGACTCATCTCAGCATTTCAAAAAAGACCCAGCAAATGGCTGGCTGACAAGCAAATAGAGGTTTGAACAGCTGCAGGTCAGGAATGGGTAGCTGCACCATGTGAAATCTGCTGCTGCTCCAATGCCTGTCAGTTGTTTGAGTAACAGGCAATTGAGGGAGGTGATAGCAAGACAGAGTATGCTGCAGTAAGAAAAATATGCTGTGTTAAGCATGTTCCCTATTGATCACTTCTTCCTTCTTCCCACCCTTCAGTTTACTGTCTCTTTTACTGTTTACAGCCCTGTTGTGAACGATGAGACGTCTGGTACACAACACTCTCCTTATTGCACATTACATCCAAGCTCCAAACGGCCCCGTTGCTACACTCCAATTACCAAGTTCTCCCAATGCATTAAACAATGTGACTCACAACTACCACACAGTAGATCTATGACATCTACTCTCTCAGTACATTGCCTGGCACAGGTACCCTTTCATAATAACAAACAGGCAACTTACACACAGAGTATTGTATTCCCCTGCCTAAGAAATACCAAAGCATGACAAAGGATTATCACACTCACCTCACATTCACGTGAGAGGAATTTTCCTATTTTTCATTGCAACTATTGTGCAGTTGTTAAAATCCAACTTCCTAGCTGAGTTTTTACACAATAAACAAAAAAAATCACAGTTCATCAAGTAGCTCAGCACTGAAAGGATTGGGTTTTTTCTTCTTTTTTTAACATTTCCATTTGCCTTCCTTCCTCTCTCTGATGCTTCCGGGATAAACTAGACCTGCCCCAAGTGGATACAAATGGATTTACAAGCATGACTATAGCATGCTCTTTTCAAGATGATTTCTTCGCATGTGTGTAGCTGAAATTAGTTTGTTTATATGGGGTTTATTTCTCCTTATCTAGAATATATATTTTAAAACTTCCTTTACAACAATTTTGATTCAAAAGCCCTTAGTCTATGCAATCATATCAGAAAGCCTTTAATATAGTAAATTTCCCAAAATAGCTTTCCACCAGCCCATCCAGAGAGTTTCTATTTATTATTAGATCTGGAATGCAGCTACACATCAGAATTTATGTCTGGGGGAAGCTGCAAAATATTTTCCAAGAAAAGCCAGGAAAACATGATACTGCCTGCCACAGTGGTTAGTAAATGCTGGATACACTGCCTAGCAAGGAAGGTTCTTTCAGCCTTTCAGTTCAACTGAAGAGTTATTCTCCCTTCAGTCCTGTTCCAGCAGCGAGAACTGCAATTCTCTGTAACCTCAACCACCACTGAATGGTGACTGTTGACAAAAAATTCAGCATGAGCTGGCAATATGCACTGGCAGCCCAGAAAGCCAAATGAATCCTGGGCTGCATCAAAAGGAGTGTGCCCAGCAGATCAAGGGAGGTGATTCTCCCTCTCTACACTGCTCTCATGTGACACCACCTGAAGTACTGCGTACAGTTCTGGTGTCCCCATCATAAGAAGGACACGGAACTGTTGCAGCAAGTCCAGAGGAGGCCACAAAGTTGGTAAGGGGACTGAAGCACCATCCCTATGAAGACAGGCTGAGAAAGTCGGGGCTGTTCAACCTGGAGAAGAGAAGGTTGCATGGAGACCTCACAGCAACCTTCCAGTATCTGAAAGGGGGCCTACAAGAAAGTTAGGGAGGGACTCTTCATCAGGAACTATAATGACAGGACAAGGGGGAATGGCTTCAAACTGAAAAAAGGTTAGGTTTAGATTAGATTTGAGGAAGAAATTCTTTACTGTGAAGGTGGTGAGGCACTGGAACAGGTTCCCCAGAGACATGGTGGATGTCCCAACCTTGGCAGTATTCAAGGCCAGGTTGGATGGGGCTCTGAGCAGCCTGGTCTAGCGGGAGGTGCCCCAGCCCAGGGCGATATTGGAAGGGGGAATTGGAACTGGATGATCTTTAAGGTCCCTTCCAAAACACTTCTGTGATTCTATGGATTATGCTTGCTTGTGTCTGCCTCCAGCTACATCAGGTGTGCGCTCTTACAGCTTCACTGACCTCATCTGAATTACTCCTGAGTTTCACTGATGCAATCATAAAAAGATCAAGCCCTTAGGGGAGAAATGGCATACAGGGAAAACAAAACTTAACTCTCTCATTTTACACATTTGCACTGCTATATGACAAAATGGCTCCTACCTCTTTGCTTCTAACAAAAGCTTAGCCAAGGGAATAATGGTCTCAAGGCCTTATCAATGTGTATCCCACAGAAGGGTACTGCCTCATCATTTCACAATGCCCACAGGTGAAGGGTGACTGCTGCATTGTCACAGACTGCAGAAAGAACTGAAAACAGAGAAAAATACATGAATGCAGCCTTAAAGTACAGAATAAAGCACTGTTCTTCATTATTATTACAGTAATTCTATAAATTCAGAGGCCACAGATGTGTTCTGAATTAAGAACAAAGGACACAGATTAGCTCAGAGTAGCAGGTTTAACTGCACAGCCCCCACAACTACAAAACTTTGGAATGCCTCCTACAACCAACAGCAAAACACAATATATTCCTTGACAATAAGATTTCCTTGGGTGAACAAGATGTTCAAGCCACTGCTCTGGAACACAGATTGGTTTAAATTTCAGTTCACATACATATACCCACATTAAAAACACCTATCTGTTAACACCTACTCTTGCTTAAAAAGTTAGAGAACTTAATACACTCTAAGAAAATAACGATTTCCGTTGCATACCCTAGAAAGGTTTTAATATTACTTCAGTATGCTGCAATCAGATCACATTTTAGATGCCAAGCACTGTCACATTTCCAGTTAGAAATGGCATGGGGAAACGTCAGGGTACTTACCAAGACTATTAGCAAGTGGTGGTGAAGCACAGGGAAGGCGGCTCTCTTCTGTCTCCTTCGGAACTGTTAATCATAACTAGATTACAGAAGGTGGTGCAAGAAGAAAAGAGAAGCATCATATTAGTAAATTAATTAACAATCATTTAAGAGTACTTAATAAAGCACTCTTTAACTTTGTATGTAAACAGTAAATTGCACAGGCAGCACTCAACCCCTTACCTTCATTCTGATATATTACAATTGAATGCTACTGAACATTCTGGTTTTGGTATCAGAAGTGATTTCCTTTTCCTCTTTAAATAAAACTCCTCCTCATCTGTTCCCTACAAATGAAAGCAAACCAGAAAGATTCATTCTGGGAGCACAGCTGATGGGAACTTGGCCTACATTGCAAAACAAGATCTGGTCTGCATAAAACCTCTGAAATGCTCACTGTGATGGGGGTTCCTCAGCACCACTTCATTCTACAAATCTCCTGCTACTGGGCTGCATTACTTACCAAGGTAGACGTAGCTCTATATATGCACAGTTGGTGAGTTGACTTGGAAGGAAAGGAATATAAAGACTAGACCTTTAACTATTTAAAGACGTCAATTATATGTGCACCAGCAGTACCACAAATTTATTCAGATGTAAAGAAGATTAGAAGTTTAATAGTGTTTGCCTTTCTCAATCAAATCTTTTCAAGCACACCAGTGCTTACGAGTGAACAGACTTCCAGAAAATGCTTGAAACTGATCACTTTTTCCCAAATAAAAATTAGCATATTATTAGCAATTTATATTCTAAGACTGTAAGATTTTTGAACAGACAATGTATGTCAAACACAGTTCAGTAGCAGCCATCAGCAGAGGTGATCTCAGCTGTAGTGTGGCTATAAGAATCCACCCATACAGATCATCTATGTGATGACAAGCTAAAGGAACTGGTTGAAAAAGGCTTGAATTTCAGTTCAGAGAAGCATCTCTTTGTAGTCCAGCATGGAGCAAATCTCCCCGATTTTCAGCTTCAACACTGGATAATACAATACCAAGTAAGCATATTTCCTAATAGAATCTCTTGGTTTACATTTTTCCAGGAAACGCTTTTTTATAATGAAATCCAGAACAAATATTTTTCCGTCTGCAGAAGGTATCTCTGTTCCTCCAATTAACCTCCAAAGGGAATCCTGGCTTTGCTCTGAAACCAAACAAGCATGAAACAGAAAGCACAAAGGTATAAAACCTCTTTTTTGCAGCTCTCCACAGGGGAGAATAGAATGGGATAGGAGTACCTGAAAACCTGAACACATTTCAGCACTTACAACTTCTAGTTTATCATTCTGGCTAGAGTATTTAAATAATGAATCACATTGCTAAAAAAAAAAGTTGCTAGTTTTCTTTTTTTAGAAACAGCTTTCCGCACTTTGCATATTTTCTACAAATTTTAATGTTTAGCATTTTTAGGCATGGAAACTTGCACATTTATGCAGGTTTAAACCATGCTAAAAATAAGGTCACATGAAGGCTTCATGAAGGAAAAGGATGTACAGAAACCCTAGTGAATGTGGAAAAGAGCTGGGTCTTTTTACTACTACTTTTTTTTTTTTTTTAGTGGTGTTTTTTACTGAATTTTTACTATGTTACTGGCCTTTTAGTTTGTACCATCCCTAAGCCATCTTATTTGCTAGATGGTCAGTATCTCAA
Source organism: Cephalopterus ornatus (assembly GCA_013396775.1). Lineage (NCBI taxonomy): Eukaryota > Metazoa > Chordata > Aves > Passeriformes > Cotingidae > Cephalopterus > Cephalopterus ornatus. Next base: position 254,366 of record VZRE01000134.1, on the reverse strand, counting down.
GTATTAGAACAATCAGAAAAATAATAGCAATTTGTGTTAAATCAGTAATATCCCCCAAACACCTTAACACCATTATAACTGCATTGACAACAACCCTGACCAGCTCAGAAATTGCTGTCGTTACGTCCAGATCATATCAGGTCAGAAGGAACGTCATATAGAGTTAACACACACTCTCTGACAAGGCACCACCAAATATAATGATGCACAAAGTCAGACATCCAGCAGCATTTGCTCTCTCTGCCCTCACTCCTACCAAGGCTTAACTTAATACAAGCAAAAAGTCTAGCTGAAATTAGCAGACACTCCTAATGGACAAAAGTAAGTATTTAAACAATTCTGTGCAACACCAAACTTTTATCAGTTTTTTGTACTTTTACTGTATGTTAAATGACTGCCAAATAAAGCAGCTTTTACTATGCAAACAAATCTGTTATTTCTGCCATAACTATACAGATTCTCAACAATGTAATGGAAATAATTTTACAGGTCTGGTCCTGGAATTGTCATATTTGGTGTAATTTTGTCCATCTACTGGCATTAACTGGAATATGTTCTATTCTTGCTTTTTGTTCCAGGTTTCTCCTGGTTTGTCACAAGCTATGTTCCCTTTCTGGCTTTGTGAACCAACTTTTCACCAACCCTGCAGTCTTGAATGAAAACTGCTGGGAGACATCAAGGGTTTTAATATCAGAAATGTCTTTTTAATCTGAGGGTAATCAAACCTTGGATGAGATGTGCAGCAAAGCTGTAGAATTTCCACCCTTGCAGATACTCCAAACACAATGAGACTAAGGTCTAAGCAACCTGCTGTAAGCTGGCCCTGCTCTGGGGCTAGATCAGATGACTTTTAGAGAATTCTTCCAGCCTACACCATTCTGTGGTTCTGCAGTTGGGATCTAGCCCATACACACTACTGTAGCTTTCAAGACCTTTTTCTCATAGGAGTCCTGCACTTCCCCTAGCATCACTCACTCCAGACATGGAAAAATTCCAGAACTCTAGTTGTTCTAGTTGTTGCATCTCTTCTCTATGAAGAGATGCTGATCATGGTTAGGTGCTCCCCACCCACAGCCTGGGCTGTTGCCTTGCTGGGCTCAGCACAAAGTCATCTACAAGCCTTGCAACAAACACATCACTGAGGTGTCTCCATCTATCCATAGTTGCTGCGTGCCCTCACACCTTGACTGGTGCCCGGACTGGTTGCTTTCTCAGCACAGGCAGTGCGGCCCCTGCCCCACACCTGTATGATGCTTCCACAGGGACCCTGCACTCCGAGGCATCTGCACGGATGCATGAAACCATCCACAATTGCCACAACAGCCACTTCCCTCATGGAGACCAGCCACATGCCGGCATGGTCATACATGGAGGAGGCACATGCTCAGTGGAACTATATAGACTCCTTTAGGTTGGAAAAGACCTCTAAGATCATCACGTCCAACCACTTGCACTGCCAAGTCCGCCATTAAACAGTGTCCCTAAGTGCCACATCCTCCAGGGATGGCGACTCCACCACTTCCATGGGCAGCCCATTCCAATGCCTGAGCACCCCTCCAGTGAAACAATTTTTCCTAATATCCAACCTAAACCACTCCTGGCATAACTTTAGGCCACTTCCTCTCACCCTGTCGGTTTGTTCATGACAGAAGAGGCCAACATCCATCTCAGTACAACCTCTTTTTGGGTAAGCTGTCCCCTGAGCCTCCTTTTCTCCAGGCTAAACACCACCAGCTCCCTCGGCTGCTCCTCTTACACTTGTGCTCCAGACCCTTCCCCATATCCATTGTCCTTCTCTGGACACACTTCAGCACCTCAATGCCTTTCTTGAACTGAAGGGTCCAGAACTGGACACAGGTCTGCAGGTGCGTACTCACACCAGTGCAGAGTACAGGGGAAGAATCCCTTCCCTGGTCCTGCCGGCCACACTATTCCTGCTAAGGCCAGGATGCCATTGGCCTTCTGTCCCCCCCCGGACACAGCTCATGGACATGCTGGCTCACGTCCAGCTGCTCTCGATCAGCACACGCAGGGCCTTTCCCTCCGAGTAGCCTCCCCAGCCGCTCCCGGGGCGGTGCCCGGCCCGGGCTGGGGGCGGCTCCCGCTCTCCGCCGCTGGGGCGGGAACTTCCCGATGCTCGGGAGGAGCCGCTTCCGGGTGAGCGGCGCGCGCAGCCCACGTGCGGCCGGGCCGGGAGCGGCGCGGGGACGGGTGAGTGGCGGGCACCGGGACCGGCACCGGGACACGTGTCCCCGCGGGACGTGTCCCTGTGGACAGCCGGGCCCGGCCCCGCCCCACGTGTGCGCGCCCCGAGGGGCGGCGGGGCCTGCGCCGGGGGCGGGAAAGGGCGGCAGAGGCGGCGTGTCTGCGTGCAGCCGCCTCATGGGCCGGCCCGCTGTGGTTTCCTTTCCTCAGTTTTCTGTGGAGGCTCCTTTCCACGAAGCGCGAAGCCATGACGTCCCTCGCGGAGCAGCTGAAGCGGCTGGCGCTTCCCGAGACCGATCCCAGCCTCCTGGACCGCAGCGAGGTGGCATCGCTGCTCTTCACCGCCAAGGAAGCTGCTACCATTGACAGGGACACGTTTTTTGCAATCGGTGAGTTTGGCTGCTTAGATGCCAATGGTTTTAGAAATAATCTATGAAAAAAAAAACAGCTGGAGAAACATAAATAGGAAAGGCAGACTCATGTTCAAAAAAGCCCAAAAGCATAATTCAAGAAACTGCAGGCTAGCCAGCATCACTCCAGTCCGTGGGAGGATCACGGAGCATGCCCTCTTGGAGCACATTTCTAGGCACCTGAAGGGTGAGGCGATGGGGAAGAGTAAGGGACCCCCAGGGTGCTCAGGGCCTGGAGAACTTGTCCAATAAGGGAAAGTTGGTGGGAGCAATGTCTCTGATCTCATTCAGTCTGGAAAAGAGAAGGCTTTGATGGGTCTCATAGCAGCCTGACAGTACCTATGAGGAGGTTTCAAGAAGATGAGCCAGACTGTCCAGGGAATGTATGGCTGGAGGGCAGGAGACAATGGGCATAAGCTGAAAGAATACAAACTGGATAGAAGGAAAAGCTTTTTCACTGTTAGGGCAGTCAAGCAGTTTACCAGATTGTCCAGGGAGATTGTGGTCTCCATGCTTTTGAAAACAGTTTGCTCAACTCTGTGCTGGTCTGAGTTGGAGGATGGTGGTTTTAAGGTTTCTGATCCAATGTTGGACTTCCAATCCAGTGTTTCATCACTCCAGTGTTAAAAAAAAAAGTGTTAAAAAATCTCTGCATTGGCTTTGAACTTCCTATGTTCCAGCTTGCAGCTGCTGCCGCCCATCCTTTCATTGTGCATCTCTGAAAAGTCTGTCTCCATCTTCTTGATAGGCTGTACTATATCCGGTTAAGTAGTTGCAGCGAGCAGGAAGATTTCCTTTGGATTCTCTTCTCCAGGCTGAAAAAATCCAGTTCCTCCTTTTCCTTGTATGTTGTTTTCCAGTCCCCTGACCATCTCAGTGTTCCTCTGATGAACTCACATCCATATGGGAATGTTTTTCTTCTGATAAGCTCAAAATTGAACACAGTACTCCAGATGCAATCTCAGAAATGGAAGAGACAGTTCCCCCCACCTTTAGCCTGCCAGCTCTGCTCTCTCCAGCACAGCCCAGGATGCTGCTGGCCCTCACTGCTGCAAGAGCGCTCCACTGATAGTTGTTAACGCTTTTTTACTTTGTCAGTTAAGGAATACTTCTAAGTATGTAAAAAGTGTTGGTATTAGACCTGTTTACTGTTTGTTTCGGTTCGCTTGGTGAGGATGGCATATACCAATATAGCAAAAAAGCTGGATATGCCAGTGGGGAGATAGGTGGGTAGGACTGGTGAATAAAACTGTTACTTTTAAAGCATTCCTCCATATTTTTTCTCTACAGGATGCACTGGCTTAGAAGAGCTGATGGGGATTGACCCTTCTTTTGAAGAGTTCCAGTCAAGTTTGTTTAGTTCCACATCCAAAGGCCTTGAACGCAGTGTTCAGACTAAAGCAGTAAATCAGCAGCTGAATAAGAATATTTCATTGTTCCTGATTCACCTGTCCCCTTACTTTATGCTTAAGCCAGCCCAGAAGTGCCTTGAATGGCTGATTCACAGGTAATCCACTGAATATCCTACATGTCAATATTAACTGTGAACCAGGAACCTATTCTCAAAGTTATGTAGGAAGGTGAGAAGAAGAAACAAACTAGGTATTTTTTGAAGGGATGTTGTATAAATTAACCTATCCAGAATCAGAAAGTATAATACTTCTTGTCATGAAATAGTGGGTGATTTTGTTGATACAACCTTTGGATCACAGTTGTTTTATACATGTATTATACTGAAATTCGTACTTGATTATTGTAACATCTGGTTTAATATTGAAATCTATGCAGAAGAAACTAGGGTAATCTTAAGTCCTATAAGGACATAAAATTGTTGAGAGCGAGTAAAAAAAAAAGGTGTTCCAAGAAGAATGTGGATGGCTCTTTTTTTTTTTT
>VZRE01000134.1:200660-249838 GCA_013396775.1 Cephalopterus ornatus | reverse complement strand
TTTTTTTTTTTTTTTTTTACTGCTAGATACTGTTTAACTGTATATGTATGGTTTTTTTCCTTAGATTTCATATTCATCTCTACAATGAAGACAGTTTGATTGGTTGTGTTCTGCCATATCATGAGACTAACCTTTTTGTGAGAGTTATTCAACTTTTAAATATAAAAAGCCCGACTCATAAGTGGCATTGGATGGATCCAATAAGGGTAAAGTATTTATTTAACAGATACAAGTTGGGAGAAGCCTGAGGGACTTTATTAATAATATCTTGACTCTTTTACTAGGCTTGTGATTATGGTTCACGAGTTTATGTGATTAGCTGTAGAACTGTACTAAAAGATTTAATTATAGGCATGCAGCCTGGATGCCCATGTGTTTTTTCTGCTATCTTTCTTTAAAGCTTAAGTTCATATTAAAAAGCTTTAATTGTAATTACTCTTTGTTTTGGTAAGTTAAAGTATCCTTTTAAGGTGCAAGTATTTGTTACTGCTAGGAAGATACGTCAGTTACTAAAATGGATGTTTATTTGGATATAGGTTATATGTAATGCTCTTCATTGTCTGTCTTAACGTAGGTACAAAGAATTGCAGAGCAATGTGTGGATCTCCATTACTTATTTCAATTTAAATGGTGTTAACTGATCAGTAGGATTAACGTAATAGTAATTTTTACTTTGTATGCTTCACTTTATGTTTCGCTTGATTCTGAGTGTTCTAATTTTACTTTTTTCAACATGTAAAGAAACCTGGAGTCCCACTGGCAAGGGGTACTGTCATTACACACTGCTACAAAGACCTGAATTTCATGGATTTCATCTGCAGGCTGGTGGCAAAATCTGTGAAGGTTGTTCATTTATTCTAGAATATTTTTTGGTTTTTGTCACTTGTTTTCCCCCAGATTTTTATAGTAATATGTTGGGTTTTAATATTTTGAATTACATATCAAATAGTAAAAGGAATCAGTTATTGATAAACAATATGAAGATTTCTTACTATTTCTGTAGATGACAGTCTAACAAAAGTTCTTGTAAGGAAGTGACTGAGAACGACAAAATAATTTGGCAATACTTTATTACTTGAAGATACTGTATTGCCTCAAAGTGCTTCATTGTCTTAATATCTTTTATAAACTCATTCCTGCTATTAGTTTGTAACTGTGCTTTAAATTTCCACATCTCTTTTGGAGGTTGTCATGGGTGTTTTAAACATACATCCTTAAATATTTAATGAGAACTTAAAATTGATAATGTTAGAAGGTGAGCAAATTTATTTGTTTTTTTTCAGTAAATGCCAAATAGAGGACTAGTTCTGTCGTTTCAGAAGGGTAAGATGTACAATAGTTCCAGTTATTTAGACAACTGGAATGCATGTGCCATCAAACTAAGCAAAGCACACACAATAACAGGATTTGCTCACAGATATAGTAGGAGCTGTTAAACAATATACAATTTAGCCTCTTGGCTGTCCAGTTCTGAGCCTTGAGCATTACACCAAAATTGTAAGTGATTTAGGTTACTTACTCTGATTAAGTGCATTAGGAATTGCACCCATTCCTTCTGCCTTGTCTATGAGGAGGAGCAGTAACCTCTGGTGAGGGCAGCTGCTGGCAGGAGGTGATGACAAGTTGTGCTAGCATGAGCTGGTAGAGCTAACAGGCGGGAGCTCTGAGGTTTTGGTGGTTTGTGGGGAAGCCATATGTGCACTGCCACTTTCCACGATGTCTGAACAACCGATTTCTTCCTGTGATCCAGGTTTTTTCAGAGTGTCCTGGCAACTCAGCTCAACTGAGAGTTCTTCTCGTGTTTTATGCTTCCACCATTGTATCAGCTCTTGGAGCTGCAGAGAAGATAACAGACACTATAGTGTCCATGCTGCTCCCTTACGTCCAAAAGGTACGTGAAGCTTTCTATGTGGTACACGTTGTACTACTCTTAGACTGCTTTGAAACATCAGGCAAGTGAGGGTCTATGAGAAATAATGTTTTTTCACACCTCAAATGAGCACTTTAAAAACTCTGTTTCCCACTCTGCATGAGGAATGAAGCTGTGAGAAGTGGATACACAGTTTGAATGAACATCTTTTTCTTTGAGATTTATCATGCTAAACCATAAGGAAACGGAATGAGAGCGGACAGCCTGCTTTAATATCCTCTTTCCTCCAGGAAGTTTGTTAATGAATGCAGCAGTTAATACGTGTGTCTTCTTTATCTCTGCACCCTGCATGATAATTTTTTCTTCTTGAAAGCTGAGTTTATAAATCCCTTAGATGTTAATGCATGGAGATGAAGACAGTGTGATTCCATGCATGTCAGAATAAAAATTATTTTTATGTTAATGTACTCTTTTATGTTATTCTGTGTTAAAAATTCACCTTTATCTCTCTGTATAGGGATTGAAATCCTCTGTACAGGATTACAGAGCTGCAACATACATGATAATCTGCCAGATGACAGTAAAAGTGACAGTGGAGACTTCATTGGTGCATTCCCTGATGGTACAGATAAGCAAGACATTATCTAAAGTGCCCTCGTTAGTCAGGGATGGGCTGGCTTGCTTGAACCTACTTCTACAAACTCAGAAAGGAGATAAACTTGGGAAAAAGTAAGTCTGCGTGAATTGAGTTTTCCTACTTTTTAAATTCCCAGACTGCACTTTGATGATTTGAATTTTATATATCCTCATCATTAAAGGGATACTTCCCTGTGAGAAATTTTGGTAGTTTACATTTCAAAGGGCTCAGAAGTTCCTTTGGCTTACTTTAAAAATGCGTATGCTCTCTACAGCTAAGGAGTCTCAGTGGTGTGAGTCTGTCATCTTTTGGTCCTTCTGCTGCCACTTCCCCTAGTAAAGTTTTGCTGTCAACGTGCAAAACTAAACCCTCTCAAGTAAGAGATTTTCTGGAAAGTGAGAATCCTGGAGGAGAAGCCAGCATAATGGTAGTGCAAATTTGAGCTTATTTGAACAGCTTGGAAGAAAGTTCCGTCTCTTCAATGGAAGGGCTTTGAGTTTGTGCGGTTGGACACCTTGAAGCGTAAGTGCTTCTACACCACCACTTCTCTGATCTCACAGGTCAGGTGTCCTCCTGGAGGCACATGTAGTAGGTGCATTCCCATCAATCTGTCTGCACTGCCCTGATACAGCCAGCTAGTGCTGTTAACATGCAGTTGAACACAGTCGTGGAAGTCCTACATGCTACAGGGAGTTTGCTTGCTTGAGCAGAGAGGTTAGCGTAGATATTCCAGTAGAAAAAGTCTTATAAGGGATATGTGAAGTGATTACCTTCCAGATACATTAAACACTGTCGTAGTAGAGGAAACAGGTTAAAAGCTAAGGTGTGGGGAACTAAGGAGAGTCATGTTAGATAGATTATGCGGCACCCAGTCAGGTGGGTGCAAAAAGAGACAAGGTGAAACTTTGTGTTAGCAGAAAGGGAAATGGCTCCTACTCTGAGGGTCTGTCATTGAGCTATTACTTCTCATCCCTTCCTTTTGCTGCCGCTGGGTGATAGATATGCTCCTGCAGTGTGAGGATATCTCTTTCTGCAGTCCATACAAGTATTTTTTTCTCATACTAACAACTTCCCAAAAAACACAGGTGTGTTCACTGTACCGTTGCAGCAGCTTTGCTCAACATGACTGGCATTACCCTGTTTTTCTTCTTGGATGTTAAATATGCCCATAAACCTCTGGCAGTAAGTAAGTGGAACCTTTTGAATCTTTTCGGCATTTATTTACGATGAGGCTGTTACCTGATGCTGAAAATCAAATCCTCAGGAAGTCTGCATGGTTTTGAAAGTGTTGGTAACCCAGATGAGCATAAATACTTCTTCCCCTCCTTGTTCCATTGTGCAGGCCATTTAATTATCTGTGCAAGATCCCAGAACTGGTAGTGCTTTTGCAAGGCCTGTCAGCAGGATATGATATCTCTCCGCTTCTGCGTTACCTGTTGCCTCACTTCGTTTGCGCTGTCGTGAAAAGTGATACAGGTAAGTGAGCACACGTTCTTTTTAATTTGTTTAGTCTTAAGGACAGATAGCTGTGGTAAATCTCACAGCTGTGTAATTTTAGTTGCTTCTTCCATTAAAACTGTACCAATATACGTGAAGACCTGATTGAGCTTTTGTGTTTTTGTTGCTTTTTGTTAATCTAGGCCCTAGAGAGGAGGCTGTTTTATGCACTATTACACCTACATTGCTTTGACTTCGATGTTGATTTGCAGTATGTCAGCAGTAACTTAATTTTGATGTATGAAGTTTCTGACTCTTAGAGAGGTCTATTGTAGTACTGCCAAATCATTCTTAGGTAGCTTACACATACTCCATAGGTCATTTAATTAGTCGAGATCTGTTTCTACCTGATGAATTCAATGTGCCTGGGAACAGTCTGGGACAGCAAGGCTGACTGGCACGCAGTAGTAGCCTGTGTCTGCACTAGTGAGTCTGCACTATTTGCACTGTGGCCTTGTAACTGCTGAATCAATTGGGAAAGCTCTCTTGTTAAAAAGATCCAGATTCACACAAGAGAATGTTGTAGAGAGTTGCTGGCACAGGTTGTAGTAGGAGGTCTGGAATCTTCCAAAGCATACTTTTATTGGTAGCAATCCAGCCTTTGGCATTTTAATGGCATTGGTATAAAGCATTTCTAGCAGCTCATGATGAGTTATTGCTAGTATTCAATGAACTTTGTGGTCTTCAGGTTGTGTGCTTGGTTCACCAGATTTGATGCCTGTACAAGCTGTTAGCTTTAATCAGTACGAAGGGGCTATTCTCAAACTGTTGTTCATCTTTTATGATTGTGCTTTGTCCTTAGAGGAGCAAGAAGAATCTGAAGAGACAGAAAATGACATTTACATCAGGCACCTCCAAGCTATTCTTGAGAGTGTACCATTGGAAAAGGATTTAGATTGCCTGCTAGCTTCGTGAGTTAACTTCAGTTATTTTTTTTTATGCAGTACTGCAGTCATTTCTGGTTTAATAACAACTCAAGTTTGTTGTTACTATGGCATTAGCATTATGTGAGCATGTTTTTCTGAGTTCATAAGTTAGCTCCAAACCTGAATTTTGCAACCTAAATATTCAGTAACCCAGAAGAACTACGCTTTTAGCACTTGTGGGAGTACTTGTGGGACAGAGTGAAACTTCAGGCCAGGAGCAAATCTGTACTTGCAATAAGTATTGCGTATTAATCCTAACCTGTTTAGCACCATGCTTTTTAACAGTAATGAAAACTGTGTTATGCAAAATGTGGTGACTTTTCCTTTTGTTTGTAATTTTAGAAAGTTTCTTGAAGAGTTTATCTCCTGTGGTACAGAGGTTGAATCTAATCCCACCAAAATGTCTGCACTCAATCAAAAGATTCTTCCTCTTATCAGACTTCTTGAGAGAAAGTAAGTTCCATTGGTCTATTACAGACCCACAACCTGTAGAGTGGTTATGTCAGCTTACTGGGGTTCATAAGCCCAGTATTCTTGACAAAATAGATATAGAATTAATAAATGACTCCTAATCTTTCTCCAAATTTTATTTTACTTGTCTATCCCCACACATTTTGTTATCACTGTAATACGTGGACACAGACCTACTGGCTTTGTAAAGCTGATAGCTGTGTAGCATGACCTATTTTGCTCATTATTTGTCCTAGTGGTCTGCAATTCATCTGTGTTACAACATAATGATTGATTTTCTTTGCAAAGGTACTTAAAATACCTGGTTTAGATGAGTGTGTGTGCATTGTTTCCTTGTATTCCCCTGTATTTCTTCTGTAAATACGTGTTCTTCCATAATCCTCCAAGGAAAATGTTGGTGGTTTTGTCTGTTGGCAGGTATCCTAAAGCCTTAGACTCTGTGTTGGAGAAGCACCTGGAAGATTGCACAGATGAGGCTGAGCAAAATCTTTTTCACCAATTTATTTCTCTTTCATTAAGCTGTGGCAAATATAAGGTACGTAGAAGCTCAGATCCTAGCTCTTATCTGGTTATGCAGTCAGAAGGCTGATTTTTGGCCAAGTTCTGCTCTCTATTCTTTTTTATAAACAAAACCTTTACCATTCCCACAAGAAAAAAAAAAGAGAAAAACCCGAAACCAAAACAACCCCAAAAAAACAAAACCCAAAACAAAACAAAAACAACCAACTTCCTTAAATGTGATTTTCCGGGGGAAGAATTGGTCAAAACTTGTGGTAAAATCAAAAGCTATCAGATCTTTTAAGTTTGTGTTTGTCATGAGCATGAGCTTTTTCCCATGGGTAAAACTTATACATTTCCACCTGCTCTAATCGCTATCAATAATTTTTTTTTCCTTAGGAACATGGCCACTACATCTATTGTAATGGTCGATAGTGACAACCCAGTAGGGCCCAGTGAGGCCTCATCTTGAAGATGTTGTCAGTGTTAGAGGTGTCTGTTTTGGGAAAGCTGATGACTTTGTCACTGTTGAGAGAAAGTGGCTTGGTCTTTTCCTTACATTGATTTTATGACTGTTTACATCAGTAACGTGGAAGAATGGAGAGACTACATAGTTCTTCCATTTCCGAAGAGCAATTGAAACAGCCTAACACAGAATAACCATGACTGCAACAGATCTGTCCAAGAAATTTATTAAGAGATGGTTAGTATTATGGCTGTTGTTTGCAGTGATTGAAAGACTGAAAGCACTTGGGAAAATATGAGAAACTACCTAAAAGAAGTGCTTCATGTATTTTTATACTGATTTAACAAAGGCACAGATTCTGTGGCTGAATAACAAGTGGATTAACTAAAAAACAAGGCATGCAGAACATAGGCATATGACTCTCTTCCAGCTTTTAAGATTCCTGAGATAAGTGCACGCAATTGGACTGGCAGGGATGCCTTTTTAACAGTTTCTGTCTGTGCTCTGTCACACTGACATTGTCACTAGAGCTTTCTCAGAATCCTTAGATAAGTGTAAAGGTTTTCTAGGACACAAGAGTATCTGTGGCTTACTGTACTTCTCAGGTATCTTCCAAAAACTGTCTGCAAAAGGGAAGAAGACCAAATTTGAAATAGTTATACAACATCATTGTACTGTAATTAAACTATTTAGGTCTTGATTATACAGGTTTTCTCCTGGTACAAAAAATTGCTTTAAGAATGTCTCCCATTATCCTTATGTATATGTAAAGTATTTTTAACATGCAATGAGCCACTATGAAATCTGTATTTCAGTTTCTGGAAGACTCTGATACCTCCCTTCTGCTTAGTTTGAATCATCCTCAGCCTGCTGTGCGGGTCCTCGCTCTTCAGCATTTGAAAGACGTTATTGAAACATCAAAGGTTTGTGTCCTGAATCTCTCACTTACAGAACTGATTTAACATAGAATGTCTTCAAAAAGCTGTTTGCCAGACTTAACAGTTGAAGATGAGTGGTGTGTTAAACTGTGCATATGTCATCCGTTCGGATTTTTCATGGTGTTTTCAGTAGGTTTCTGTCACCATTTTCCCATATTCTGGAGTCTGGATGTAGTTCTTGTTTACTAAGCTGCTTGCATTCTAAGATAAAATCTAAGTTAATGAATATTTGTAGTTTTCTTCCTTTTGTTGTTGAAAGTTAGTCTGCCTTTAAGGTTTAATTTAGATGATATTACCACTTCTCTTACACTATAATTCAGATATTTCATTAAAAGCCTATAACTTCTGCTACCGACAAATGTTTGGGGGTTTTTTAGCTTTGACTCTGTTTCTCTTTATTTTTTCAGGAGGGCTTTGATCAGGCTTTCATAGAAGAAGCAATTTTTGGTCGGCTCAAGGATGACAACAGAGATGTTGTAATGTCTGCTCTCAGTTCTTTGGAGGTAAGTGAGTATCTTCCGATATGCGAGATTTTAGCTGGTCTTGAATATGTGTGTGTGGGATGTATTCTTTGTAGTTGCCCATCTTGTACCTGTGTCCTTAGTGTGTGACTTCTATCCTTTTAACAGGATGAAGCATTATAAATTTAGGACACTTGTGCTGTTTACCACCCCGCAATTCCCCCACAAGTCTTCTACCTAATCTTTCCACAAGTGTTTGCAGTTAACATGAATTTATTGGTTTTTTTGGGTTTTTTTGGTTTGTTTTTTCATGTAGATACTAAAGCATATTCAAATCTTGATTATTATTTGAGGTATGCTTCTTGCTTATTCTGCACATTTTTCCATAAAAACGCAAGCCCTGCTGTTTGCCTTTGGGATGGCAAATGGCGCAGTCACAAGTCACTGTGCGACTGAGAAGTTCTCAGTTGAGTTTTTCCATATGGAAGTCATTTGGTCAGTTGATAGTGGCAAAGTCCTGAACTGCAGCTCGGGTTTACTGGATAGGACTCTGGTATGCATTGTACTGATTGTTTCCAGCTAGAGTAACACTCTGTCTTTATTGCTTCTGCTAGTAGTAGTGGACAATATTATTAGCAGTCGTATAATTGGTCTTGTGTGTTCATTCATTCTCGATCACTAAAAAATAGGAATACAAGCACGTGAGTGCTCCTTTAAACTTTAGTATCCTTTGTTAATGTGCCTTATATTTTTGTCATCCAGATGCACTGTAAAGTAAAAGCAATTCTTATCTAAGTGTTTTGCATATTGTTTATTATCAGTTTTATCAAACATTTGCACGTTTGATAAATTCTCCATACTTCAGCATATCTAGAGAGCATATTGGTCAGCCTTATAACTTCTGCTTACCCTGATAATATTTTCGTTACATGAACATAAGTAGGAATACAGTTAGTGATAATTGATCTCTGTTTCCACTTGGTATAGCAGATTCATTTTCCGTTATGATGTGGTAAATTATTTTGTATATTATTGTACTTTAATTCATTTTTCTTGATTACTTTTCAGATTTTCAGGAAACAAGTCAATCCAGAAGTCATAGTATCAAGTCTTTTGAACATCTTCCAGAGACCTGATCTTTCAAAGGATGGAAAGTGGTATGTTTGTGCCTTTTTTCAGACTACATTCTGTCTGTATAAATCAGGTTTTTTAAATGTAACTTTAAAGAATACTTTAAAAATGTCTTTCTCTGCATATGCTTTTTGCTCTGCTATCTCTATGCTGAATTACGGGAGAGATGTTCAATTATTTGCATACCGTTTCCCATTAATTCCTTATTTGTTCTCCATGCTATTTGGATTCAGAAAATCACCATGGAAAATAGAGAACAAATCAAAGAAATGTTGCTGGTGTGATTGAGCAATGTATTTTCAACGTGATTTTGAACTCTTTCAGGTACAAGGTTTTGGAGCGAGCAATAAAAATTTTAGTCAAAGAGGAGATTTTGAAAGAGAAGAAGGAACTACTGGATGAAGCAGTAATGCAGTTGTTACCTTTTATGGTAATCACTAATGCAAATTCAAAATCTTCAGATTGGAAAATGGCTGTTTGTCTGTCAGAGTCTGAGCTCTGCTCCTTACACCCTTTACTGAAAGGCTGGCCAGAAGGTAAAACATTAATTGTAACTAATTTTGTAAGAGAAAAATTGTGGCAAGTTAGGACAGCATCCTTAATGAACCTAAACACGTACTGAAGCAGACTAGCTGTCATTAGCAGGCTGTCATATTGTGACTGTGAATGGACTTCTTCAACAGACTCTTTGAAAAAGATACAGAAATTGTCTGGTATGTTTATGACTGATTCTAAATATTACTGAGCCACCAGTGTGTTAACATGTGATTTGTATGTCTAGGTTATCTAATTTTTTTTTCCCCCTGGAGTAGCTCTTGAAGAGGCAATTAAATCTGCTGAGTCTACAGAGTTGATTGGAGAGGCCAACGAGAAAATGATTCTGCTGCTTTCTGAAAATTTGACCTCAGGGGACCCTTCCTTAGTATTGCAAATGGTATGTGTACCATGTTACCCTGACCAGATCACTGTAGTAGAACAAATGTGATATAGAAGAACTTTGTGTGTTCTTCTTAGCAGTAGTGTGCGATCATCAAGCTGCTAAGCAAATATAAATACATATATTAACAAACCACAATATGATCCAGATAAAACAGACTTCTTCCTTAACACAAAGAAAAGAAGCAGTGAAGCTATTACCTATTTGGACAAATGACTAATGTAACTAAATTCAAGGAATTTTTAGTTTCCTGAAAAAAAATTAGAATAAACAAGTATACCGTAGAAACAGATGTTTGTGCATTCCCAGGTTCCAAAGAGTACCATGACTGCAGATAGTAACTTGTTCCCTCTGATAGAAGGTAAAAAGAATTTAATTGAACATGCAAAAGAAGAACGGTGTAAAGTCATACTGAAGTCCCACTGCCTTACAGGCTTTTTGTTGTTGTTTTTCCTCCACTCCTTTTTCTCAGGTTGATGACTTGATACTAGTTGCTGAAACAGAATCTGACAGTGTGAGACAGAAAGTAACTGCTCATATAATTGGTTCATTGCTTGTTCAGTGCTGCTGCAATACACAGATGACGGAAAATTATTTTTCAGTGGCTATCAGAGTCTTCTGCTTCTTGGATAAAAAAATCAAAAATCTCAGAGCCTGTGATCCTGCAGAGGTAAGATGCAAACATTGTGGAGAGGGCATTTTCTTTGTATTGGAGAAATCTGTAGGAACAAGGTTCAGAAAGAGTATTTCTGCATCTTGCTGCGATCTTTTTTTACTTAATTTTTATGCATTTTTCCTGTTGGGGTTTTCTTGATTTGTTTTGTTGTGAAACAGTTTTGGGGTTTACTTTTGTGTTTAAGAAACCCATGTTAGCAGAGCTGTGTTTCTGTGTGTGCATCCCCCCTCACACATAGCAGTAAATGGTAATTAGTTATTCTGACCTCAGATTATGCCATTAATGAGTTTTGTTTATGCAAGTATTTGAAAGATATGGATTATGTTGCTGGAACAGCTAAATGGAAGTATTAAGCTGGATGTCCACAAAATGTTGTAACTCCTATTCTCTTTGAAGAGGCATTCTAGAGGGATTGATATTTTACTCTTCTGTTACCTCACATACACTGTTAACTATGGTAGAAAGAGCTGGTGTAGGTTTCAGAACTACAGATGCAAGTTTCAATGTGAAATCAGAAACGTAATTCACTCCATAAGGATACGTCTTTGGAGGTTGGAAATTAAATGTTGCTGAATTTTAGTGCTAGTTTTCTGTTGCGTGAAATTATGACAGAATACATTAAAATCAATTTTCATTCACAGGAAACTCCCCTAAATTGGTCTGTAGAAACAGCAGAGGAAACTGTGGTGCCTAAGGACTTGTTAAGTGCATATATAGAAAAGCTCGATAGTGATGAGACTGCTCAGGCAGAAGAGTCAGCTATGTTCCTGTTCTTATTGAAAAACTTCATTAATGGCCTAAAACCTCCTCTGTCCTTTTCAAAAGGTAAGTGTTAAGATTCTGACTGTCGCTTACATCAGTGAGGAAGGAAAGTTAATTTTTTTTCCTTAAAGTTGTTGGAAACAAGGAAACCTTGCTTCCCTAACCTCCCTTTGTTGTGATTGAGATCTGAAAAGATTACTTCCTTGTAAACATGAAATCAACCAAAGGTATTGTCTCCTTTTAACTAGATATGTCTGTTTTCTCTTGGTTCTGAAGGTGTTTTTATGCATCCACTGTGTCTTATTTATAACCTGTATTTTTTAGAGGAAACTTGGTGGAATCCCGAATCTCTGAATCAAGATAGCCAAGACTTCCTGCACCTCCTTTTGGGGCTGTTTGACCTGCTTGTCAGTGGAGCCAGTGAAGGAAGCAATGCTATTCAGTACAGAGCATTGGTGAATCTCCTACTTAAGGTATTATTTTTGTATTCGTTGCTCTGAAATATTAGTCATTAGCTATTATACAATTACATTAAGAAAACTGAGAAAAATGGTAAACAGATCATGCAACACTGCCTTGTGCATACAAGTACTGTGAGAAGATGAAAGTCTAAGGTTCAGCTGGTTACTTAACTCTAATTAAACGTAATAATGGAAAATGAAAGTTAAAAAAACCCTAACAAACCACAAATGGACCAGTTGAAGCAAAGGTGAAAACATAACGCTGATTTCTAGGACAAGGTCAAGAGCTTAAAGTTTGAGCTAAAAGTTTTGGTTCTATCTGGTAGCAAAAGGAGGGGTTGCTCTATAAAATTTGTTAGTGTTTAAATATGGAAATTGTAAGGAAAACTTTTAGAAGAAATTGTATGTTTTCTTATTGCATCATCTCTTGATTTTTCACATGCATCGAGTGATACATTTTTGTGAAGAGAATAAGGAATTTTGGCAGTCTTGATTTTAGATGGCAGGGAGTAATAACTGTTCATTCTGAGGAAGTGAAATCAAGTAATTGACACAAAGCTGCTGTTACTGGAATTTGATGCTGTTTCAGCAAGAACAGCACATGACAAACACAAACAGAAGAAGGAAAGAATAGCAACGATTTCATCATCACTTGCTTCTGATGTTAATTCGTGTATATAACTTTGTCTCATTTTCAGTCACTCCAAGATCTAGTGAAATTATACTGACATTGAGCTGAGGAGGAGATTTGATTCAGTGCCTGGCTAGTTAAAGGCTGTCAGCAGGAAAGGAAGGAGTTTATTTTAGTAGGAGGTTTTGACTGAGGAAGCTGGGTCATACTGCACAGAAGAAGAGAAGAAATTTGGAGAAGAGACTACAGAAAATTTGTGGAATGGGGTTAACAATGTCCTAGGACCTTGTGAAGGCAACAGCTGCAATAATAATTTGCTTCTTTCGCTTCTGCAGTACTGTAGGTTTCCAGTTTTGAGGGTTTTTAATTTGAAAGGGACAAGACAGTTATTTTTGCCAGCTCTAGAACAGTTAATGTAACTGGAACGTTGATCTTAGTGGACTTGTGGAAAAAAGAATAGGCAAGAGTATGTCAGGAGCTGTATCAGTTGTTCTGTCAAGCTGTGTTCAGTCTGTGGGATGCTGAGTGGGCACTCTGCTTGATGAATGAAGAGCAGTTAGCATTCCAGAGAGCAACTTACAGACAGCACGCTGGCTGTTGCCAGACCATGTACTAAGCAAGAACTTTAAATTGATTTCAGATCCTGTTAGGCAACGATGTAACTACTTCAATTAAACTTATTAAATTTTGACAGAGAGGTTCTAAAGCAAAGTTAAGGTAATTGGATGTAAATGTGTGGTAAACTGAATTGAATCTTCTTGGAGCAACTCTTACTGTTGGTAGGTGGAGAAGGCACTCTGATCTGTGTCAGGAAATGGAAGATCTTTATTTTGCACATAACAATGTTCTTGCACAGTTGACATACTATACAAATGTTCATATGGCTGTGTTTTCAGTCTGTTAGGATTAAAAAAATCCCTTCTAAATTAAACAAGCTTATTTTTTCTTTTTTCAAATTTTGTTAAATTTAAGGTACACCTAAAAGATTCAGAGGTTCTCTTCAAGTTCCTTTCCATTTTATGGACTTACAGTTATAACCTTTCAAATCAGCTGAACTATGAGGTCAGTGCAATGCTACAGACTCAAGCTCTATATATCGGCTATGCACTGCTTGAATCACAAACAAACCAGAAAAAAAAACAGCTGCTACTGCCATCATCTCCAGGTAAAGTAAAACAGTATCTATCGCTCATGTTAAGACTTCATCACAGTATTTTTAAATTTTTTCCAGTTTTACTATATTTTATACCATGAAGGGTATCTGTGGTTGTGTTTAGCTGCACTAGGCTGAGACAGCTCTTTCTTGCTGATTCACTGCTGCAGTTAGCAGTCCAAGCTTGGAAGTCAGTGAAGCCACTTTTTTTTTTAATTTTTAAAGTGTTAAAGGAATACAGAGCTGCCCTGAAGAAGTCAGTTACAGCACCTTACTTTCTGTGCAGTATGAGGATGTGACAGTCAGTAGCAATATAAGAACTCTGAGCTTAACCATGAATATTAGGACTGTGATGAAGTTCAGAGCCATGGGTCTTGTAAGGTTCAGGTTGGTTTTGTGTACTCTAGAGGTTTACAGTGAAAAGACAGGGCTTTTTAATTCCAAAGTGATGTTGATGCCTCTTCAGGGACAGCTACAGTAGAATTCTGACCACCCACCCTTATTCTTTTCTTTTCCTCCTTCCTTCCCTGATTCTTTTGGCAGTGGTGATATCTTTGCTAATTAACTTGGGTAGTCCTGTGAGTGAAGTTCGAAGGGCTGCCCTGAACTGCCTTCATTCTTTGAGAGGGATAAAGGAGTCTCTATTTCATCCTGTTCTTCAGCATTTGGAGCAAAAGACAGAAGAGATTGTATCTGACCCTACATACATAACACAGGTATTTTTCTTGTTAAGGTGTACATTAATACAAGTTTTGTCTGCTGCTGTGAGCTCCCATCTTTTAGAAAAGAAATCAAGTTAACCAGGAAAGTTAATAGCAGACTGGTTTACAATATTTTTTAAGTTCTATAAAACGTTCAAGTGATTTATTATGTACAGAGAGCTGAGAATCTAAGAGGCATTAACTGTGATTTACTTACAAATGAAGAACTTTGTTTATATCTAGATTGCATTATTGTGAAAACATCGAATAAATGTTGTTTTAAGGCATTTTCATTGCAGGGAAAGAACTTAATTTTCACTTTGTTAATGAATTAGACTATGGGAACTCTATTTGAGGAACTTGAGACACAACCAAAACAGAAATCCCAGAAGAAAAAATTGTTGGAAGCTTTGGAAAACATACTTGATTGTGTACAGAGCCCTATTTTCCCATCATATATTGCAAGAAATTTAATGAAAATTCTTCATGAAGTCCATGGTGAGGTAAGTGCCAGCTTTTGAGTTGTTTTATGGGTTCTGCACTTGATCGAAAAGCTGAAATCAAATTTCATTTAGTAATAATGCTGTTTAATAACTTCATAATATGTTAGATAATTAGGCATTCAGTTAACACCTCTAATAATACATAGTTGTGCTGCAAAGTATGATTTAGTGAAACACAGAACATTTACGTGCTCGATCGAGGAATGCAGTGGTTGCAGCATTTTGCACTGGAATTTTTAAGGAAAGTCCCTTGATATTACTAAAGAAGACTGTTTCAGAAGGAGATTCTTCCAGAAGAAATTTACTACCTTGGTTAGATATCAGTGAATATATAGAGTTTTCTGTACAGAATTGCAAGGTATTAAGTAGTACTATCAATTTTATTTATATATATTAACCTACTCTTATCTAGCATGTTCAGAATTCTCTAAGTGCTGGAAAATACGTGAGTTCAAAGTTCAAAAAATGTATTAAATCAGAATTTTTATGCTCTGTTCAGTTGTATGTGTCTTGAAATGATTGCAAACTGCATAGAGGGTGAGTGTTCTTGCCTCACATTTGGGTTTTGTTGAAGACAGCGGTCATAAATCCATTAAAACATTGCCATATTTCTGTACTTTAAAAATACTAAATACTGCTCTGCAAAGCAGAATAGCGAAGTAACAGATGAGTATGTACTCCTGGTAATCTCACATTAAGTCTTGTATTTTTCCTCTTGAACAGCTGTTGATTAAAATACTGTATGCAGTGTGTTACTAAAGACGAGATGGGGATGTTGCAGTAAAATGAAGCTGTGCTACTGAAAGTTTGTTAAATTGAGAGTGGATGAAAACTTACATTACAAATTTTCCCTGTTCGCAGATGATTCTTTCTCACCTCTTGCCTACACTAGACCAATTGCTAGAGAAGGTCTTTGAGAAACCTGAGGCAGTTCTGAAAGATGAAGTTATTCTCCTGCATCTTATCCTGGGAAAGTTTAATGAATATTCAGCACCCCTCTTGTGCAAGAATCAGCAGAGTCTGGATTTATTTATCAAAAGTCTGCATGCTGCCAAGAAAATATATGAAGAAATTCCACCATTTCAGATCACAGCACTTGGGCAGGTATGAATTTATGAAAGATCTTAAATTTATTTTTATGCTTAAAGAAACTAGCAGTGTTCTTTCTCTGTGTCTTTCTTTTCGTACAAGTTTTTGAGGTCTCTGTAGTGTCTTTGAAACATCTAAACAGCTGCAAAACATTCTCCCTTAAAATTACCAGAAGAATTTCTGCTTGCTCTATTTTTTGCATTATAACAAGCACAAAATAAAAATATTTTATTTGCATGCAGATGAATACCTGTATCATTACAGATACTACTGTTACACAGTTCTTAGTTTTTTGTCAGTCAGGCAAGAGCTTTACTTAATGTGTTTCTTCCGAGGAAAAAGTGTCAACAAAATACAGTGGGTGATAAATACTCTCATGTGAAGGAGGCTACAAATTCAGGCCTTCTACTAGCCAGGTGTGGGCACGTACTTCCCAAAGGCTGGCAACAGCAAGTTTGTTCCCCCCACTAGGCAAATTGTGTGAAAAATTTCAGGAATCAGTATATGTCAGTTGGATATTTCACAGGTATATAACTTTTATCTAAGGATTCCTGGATATACACAAATACATAGTTAATATCCAATTTATTGCTGTACTAACATGTGTGATTGTGCGTGTCATGCATAATCTGACGTATCTAATTCTATAGCTTGTGATTTTGTTATCCTCTCTGCATCCTTTCTTTTTTCTCTTTTGTAGATTACTAAACCATTCTTTGCAGCTCTGTCAGATGGGATGGTGCAACAGAAGCTACTGAAAGTATTGTTTGACTTACTCTTAAACTGTAAGAACCCTCTTTGTGCCCAGACAATTAGCAGTGTATTTAAAGGGGTAAGTGGCAAACTCCAGAACACAGAAATATGTTCAAACCTGTTGCAGTGCAATTTTTGTGCTGCTACATTCAGTAACACCTGTTGTTTACATCATTTATAGCATGAAAGGAATCAGAAACTATTTGTCAAATCACAGAATAGTGTTAATGGCATGGAAAGTTTGTTAAATGACTACTTTTAGAAGCTATTTCTTTAAAAGCCATGTATCAGTCATTTACTACACTAAGTGAAAGAATTCTACAGAGTTCACTTCTTTCTGCTGCACTGATTTTCATTTTCTGAGATATAACTTGAAGATGTGGATTATATATCTATATGGGCATGAAAGGGATGTGTTTTTAAAATAAAGGAGGGAACACAGATATATGATGTGACACATAGTTCATTGGTTCTTGCATTATTGTTTTGTTTCAGATTACAGTGTGTGCTGAGCAGATTGTCAGAGAACTGGAGCCTCCTGAGAAAACAAAAGGTCTAGCCACTGTTCAACAAACTAGAAGGCAGAAAATGCAGCAACAGAGGTAAAATAACTAGAAACCCAGTTTGAAACAGTTACAGTTTGAAAACACCCCCTGTCTTACTGGTGCATAACTATACATTGCATTTGTATTGAAAGCATAAACATCTATTTCTTCTTTTCTCCTGCACAGTAAAACAACTCTGAGCTACTTTTGGCAGGAGAAAACCAACTCATGTTGCTGTTCGAGAACAGGTGGAAGAACAGTTAAAATTAAAAAAAAAAAAATCAGCATTTTTAATCTTGATGTTTGCTTTTATAGAATCTGGCTTGACACAGTTGAACAAGATTCATTTTTGTTGATAGTAGAGTTGGTTTGTAATATAGATGCATGGACAGATTGCATACACATGGCTGAAACCTACAGATGGTCATCAAAATGTTCCTGTTAGTTGACTGAAAAACAGTTTTGTGTTTCTGTTAAAACAGTAATTTAATCAGGAATTTTTAGATCTTTGTCTTGTTTCTTCTCTCCATTCTCATAAGAAAAGAGTTGCTTTGTCCTGACCACTGTACTTATTCTCTTCTTTAAACATTGTCTTTCAGCCACTGTTGAAACAGGATATTGACCTAGTTTGACCTAGAATAGTTGGTTTAACTTAGAATAGATGTTCTTATTTTCCTTCCCTTAACCTCTTTTAACAATCATCACCTGCTAGATTGATCCATCTGTAAATTGTATCTGTCAGAGTTTATAAACACACAAGCTCGCACACACCCCAGTTGCCTGCATAGTCAATGTGTTAACCACTACTAGTTCCAACGATGCAAGTTTCCTGGATGGCAAGTAGATCATCTATTGGATATTTATTTGGTAATAGATTTTTTTTTATTCCCACAGAAGTCTTCATTGTGTACAATCTTTGTATGCACAGAAGGCACGCTGTACTTGTTTGTTTTTTCAAGTTTGGTCTCAAATTTTTGTTGATTGTTTAAAATGTATTGCTGCTTCAATCCAAAGCCCACACATTGCCACTTCTCCCTGGAGCAGCAGTTAAAGACACTATTATGTGAAAGGAAATTTGTCTTTTTCTAATTACTTGTGTGTGTGTTCTCTGAAACACTGTACTATTTGTTTTGCAAATGTTTATCCTCGTTGTTTGTCTTATCTTTTTAGAAAGCCTCAAGATGCAGAATTGGTACCAGAAACAAGCCACTTCAGCTGGCAGAGGGTTATGCTTATTCTGGAATTACTGCAGCATAAGAAGAAGCTTCGACGTCCGCAGGCATTGGTACCTGCTCTTTTTAACCTACTGAGCAGGTAATGGTGCTCCCATTACACAGGAGTCCGTGAGCCCTCTCTCCTGCAGCAGACACTCTGAAGCATTAAAATATGGGCTACTTTGTCTCAGTTTTGTCTCTGCTTTGTTGCCACATCTTGTAACTTAGCTTGCCTTTTTGCTTAAACTTTTTTTAGGTAAATCAGAGGAGGGGAATGGGAAGTTATTATGATTTTTTTCCCTTTAAACAATGTGATGGGCTTTTTTGAGATTTGTACCTGATGCATAGCTTTTTGTTTGAAAACTTTGTTTGGCAGAGGGGTTGGGATTGCCAAGAAGGATTAAAACTGGCACAATTGATAAGAGTCGTGTCTTTGACAGAGCTAGTATAATGCTCTAAGCTTTAAAATTCCTCCCAACACATGGTGGAACAGTCTTTGTCCAGTGCAACATAGGGCAACTACTGCTTTTCCTGCTAGCCCTATCTCCAGGCACTTGCGAAAGTTTACATATAAATTGGGTATTTGTCTTTCTTTCCTTATGACTTGCCTTTACATAGAATGACAATCACAGTTCAGGTTATACTTATACTTTTGACAGTGCTTTGATGCATTTGAAAACTAAAAAAAAGAAGAGACACTTTTTGGCCAAGGCTTTTTAGAAGCTTTGATTTAGAACTTATGTAGAATTAAGATTACAGTTTCTTGTTTGTGTCTTAATATGCAGTTTGGTCACTTATTCTTCTGTCTCCTTTTTCAATCTCTATGTTTTTTCCTGAATGCATAGGTGTCTGGAACCTATGGCATCAGAAGAAGAAAATATGGAATATACAAAGCAGCTTATCCTCAGCTGCCTGCTAAGCATCTGTCAGAAATTGTCGTCCAATGGTAGCAAGGTCCCCGCAGGTAAAAATCATCAGACTCATTTCTTAGTACTTCTTTCACCAGTACAGCATTAAAACAATGGTCTCTAACTTTTTTTTTTAGTCCACACTGTATTGTTGAGGAGAGAGAGATTCCTCCATAAAAGTATACAAGTTGGCCTTCCTAATCAGTTTTTGTAGATGCATTATTAGTTATGGTCTGCAAATTGAAACCGGTGCTTGAGTGTACTGTTCGTTCCTGTGTGGTTGACATTTAAAGTGTTAATCAATTAATGTTTTTTTTTGCAGATGTCCTTGACAAAGAAAAATTCAACGTGGAACTGATAGTTCAGTGCATCAGGATATCTAAAATGCCCCAGACACACCACCATGCACTGCTGCTCCTTGGTGCTGTTGCTGGAATGTTTCCCGTAAGTAGCACCTAAAATTTATTTGTCAGCTCTTCTCCTTGGGTTCTAAGTGTTGGATAGAGTGATGAACATACAGAGCTGTTGTACGAGGAGAAACTTTCTAAGAGCAAGAGGCAAAATGTACAGGTTGCCTCCTCTTTTACAGCTTTTCATTCCGTTTTACTTGAAAAGAAAAGTTCTGACTTGATGCTTTGGTCACCATTTGTGGCTTGCAGTGGAGCACATTAGAAATGGAAGAAGCTTTCTGTCAACAGCCCTGCCTCACCTTCTTACTGTGGTCACCATTCTCATGCCTTGTTTCTTCTTTTTCCTGCTTTTTTATATAAAGAGAGAAAACACGTGGCCTGATAGCACATACGTTCTTACAATTTCCATCTTGTACAACACTGAGAAATGTTGATGATAAAGGCAGGTTGATCTGATTTTAGCTGACTGAGAAACAGGCAATTTTTCTTCTGTAGATTGAAATTTGACTATACGCTCTTCTAAGTAAGATTTTTTGCTTTGAAACTATAAAAGCAGCAAAATGTATCCAGGTGTATCAAACTCAGTTTGCATCTTTATATTTACCTCAGTATTTCACACACTTCAAAAGAGCATTTTTCCCAAAAGGCGAAACTAATGTTTTTGACAAATTTTTGGAGGATTTTGAGGGTTTGTTGGTTTTTTTTATTTTGTCTTCATCTTACTACCATAACCTGCTATAGAACTGAGCATTTGGTTACAAGATTTTCAAGGTCAGAATAGAAGGAAACGTTTTTGTACCAGTCTCATCTCTCTCTTAATATGTAAAACACTTCTTCCATTCACTGAATGAAAAACGTTCCCATAATTTCTTGGTCTAAGTTTCGTAATTTCTGGCAAAATCTAGGAAACTAACTTTGAGCTAGGTGACACCTCTAATCCTGCCCTCTTAAAATTAATTACTGTGATTATGATTTAGGTACCCGAGAAGCCAAAAATTTACATGAGCACGGTTGGTTTACATTGTATGATTGTAGATGTTTTATAGATATAAAAAGGGTGGATGGGGAAGGTATGAAAATTACTGGAATGTGTGCCACAGTCACATCTGTGCTTCTGCAAATCTCCGCATAGCTGGTTTTGCTTGTTATATTATCATGTCTCTGAGTGGAAGGATACAAGATTTTTCATCAGGTTTTTCAAGGTTTTTTACAGAGTTTTTTCATCAAACTCTCAATTTCCACTCTTTAATTACTTGCTTAGAAGTGTCTTGGTTTCTAAATAATATTTAGAACTCTACCAATCACATAGTAAGTAGTATTAAGGGACAATATACATTTAAAATTAGTTTGGGGAGATTCTGGAACATACTCATGATTTTCTTTTTTTTTATTATAGGAATCTAGTGGCATTTATGGGAATGAGCAATGCCTTAAGGTATAATATGCATAGCAGGGTAAACTAATTTCATCTGTTCTTTCCAGGATAAAGTTCTTCATAACATTATGCCCATTTTTACATTCATGGGAGCAAATGTCTTGCGTCTGGATGATACTTACACTTTCCAAGTAATTAACAAGACAGTGCAGATGGTTATTCCTGCTCTTATTCAGGTAAATTTGTCTACTTAATGGAAAGATTATTAATTAAGTAGAGTAAATGACTTAGAATATTGGTAGTAGAGTAAGTTTTCACCTATTGTAGGATTATTTTCAGATAGACAGTAAATTATATGTAGTAACTATATTAACAGCCTTCTCTGTGTCTTACCAACCGAGTTCATCAGACTAGTGCTTCTTTTCAGACTTTTGGGTTCCTGCACTTTATAAATGGTTTAGCCAAAATTATCAGAACTGTACATGAAGAGGACTTGAAACATACTTTAAATTCAAATTTTTCATCGTAAAAATAACAGGCAAGTTCAGTAGAGGAGCCATTGGAAGTAAAAACTGGTTATTAGTCCTATAATAATATGTCATAGTCATATCAATAGTAGGCATGGTCTGAAAGAAGTGGAAAGGTACAGTATTTGACAAATGCTTTTATTCTTCCAGCTGGTTTTTGTGGAGCTTTTCTTGGTTTTGTCTGGAGAGCTTACATAAATGACTATAAACCAAACAAAAATACATCATTGTTTTCAAAGGGTTTTTTTAATTCAGATTTCACTTGCACCTAATAAATCTTAATTCTAGATAATTAATGGATCAAATATAAAAAGTGCTATATAAAGTCTTATTTAAAAATGAATTGGGGGAAGAAAATGTTGTCTTCTAACAATGAGCTGGGGATTTCCCGGAGCATTTTTAATATATGTACATGTTTTTCATCCTCTTGCAGTTCTCTGAAGAAATCAAGTTGTCATCTCTCTTTTTATGTATTCTTTTATCTAAAACTTTTCATAGCAGCTAACAGAAGTTTCTCTGACAAATTATTCACGGCACACACAATTATTACATGTGGCAAGAGCCTAATGTTACTTGCCTGAGAACATGTAGACTATGTATATGATTTTTACTAGGCCCTTGAATCCAAGAGCCTAAATACCAGGCTTACAGGCAAAGTTTTCAGAAGGATGTGGCATCACTTTCTCTTGAAAATTCCTGTTTGTTTCAGCTGATGCCAAGTAGCAGGTTTTCCTCTTTTTTTTCTTTTTTTCCCCTTTTTTTTCTTTTTTTTCTTTTTCAATCTTTTTTTCCTTTTTTCCTTTTACCTTTTTTCCTTTTTTCCCTTTTTATTCCTTTTTTTCTTCCTTTTCTTCCTTGTTTTCTTTTTTCTTTTTTTTTCCATTTTATTCTTTTTTTCCTTTGTTGTCTTTTTTTCTCTTTTTTCCTCTATTTTTGTTTTTTTTTCCTTTTATTTGAAGCATCTTCCTTTAACAGTGAAAATGAACCATGTGGTCGAAAACTTAATTATGGAGCACTTGTATTTCCCTTGAGATTATGCATTCAGCAGTGCTGTTATCTGGCACGTGGCGCTTTCTCCCACTGTATGAAATTAAAAGGAAGAACTTACACCAGTCTGCAGTAACCTGTTTGAGCTGCTGTACCTGTCTGTACACAGGCTGAAGACAGTGATTTGTCAGAGTCCTCGGGAAGTGTGGAAGAGGTGGTGATAAAGATCATCCGCGTGTTTGTGGATGCCCTGCCCCATGTGCCGGAGCACCGGCGCCTGCCGATCCTGTCCCAGCTGATCACTACAGTGGGGGGAGACAAGTTCCTCTGGGTTCTCCTGGTGCTGCTGTTCGAGCAGTACGTGACCAAAACTGTGACAGCAACGTCCAGCACAGACAAGGTTAGCAGGCTGACTTTTCCCTTGAGAGACTGATCTCCCTCTTTCTGTTCATGGTTTTGCCTTCAAGAAGGTTCATGATAAGCCCCTGGGTAGTGAGCTCTGAGCTTGTGCTACAGCAGAACCTGATGGTGGTGTTGGCTATGATTTGTAGTGCGCAAACAATATTGTTTTGTCCTGGAGCCTGAACAATGAATCAGATCATATTGTACAGCAATCCTTGGCCTGAAGAGCTGATAAGGTAATTATGAATTGCTTCAATTTTATTGAAGTTGGGGTTTTTTTCTTTAATTGTTTTTGAAACATGATACTGGTCTTCCTGTACAGACCAAGATAAAAACCCTGTTATGTTTTTGTGTAGGCAGGCCCTCAGATTAGGTGAAAGTGTAGTTTATGGGCAAAACTAAAAGAACTGTTATAGGAACATGTATCTGAGAAGATACAGTCTTTGCTGCAGCAGTTTAATCTCTCTCTACACCATCTGAAACTATGTTCTCTCCAAGAGTTTGCTGCTGTTACCCTTGGTGTTAATCCTGGCAGTGTCCAGCTCAGCATGGCATTTTCACAAACTCACTGAGGAGTTTTTGAGTCTTTTTATCCTTATTAATTTTTTTTTAATTCTTTAATTCTTCAAATGTTTCTTTTTTGTTTCTAAACCATTAACAGGATGCTGTTCTGGAAGCAGACACGGAATTTTGGATTTTCATCTGTTGCGAATTTAATGTACGTTCGCAGTTCCAGAGCATGATGAAAATAATCCAGTACTTGACAGAGCTGCCAGAGAACAAAGAAGGTAACCACAAAACAAAGCCAGCAAATGCGTGTAAACCTTCCCATTACAAGGGACAAGAAGTAATGGTTTTAAACTAAAAGCAGGTTGATTCAGACTACATATAAGGAAGGAATTTACTATGAGAGTGGAGAAACGCTGGAACAGGTTGCCCAGAGAGGGTGGTGGATGCCCCATCCCTGGAAATGTTCAAGGCTAGATGACTGGATGGTGCTTTGAGCAACTGTAATTTTACTTCGTTTCTGTGATCAGAAATTAGGTATCTTTTTCTCTTGGATGCAAATTTCTTTTGTGAATATTTTCAACAGATGATCCTGGGCCAAAAAAGTCAAGAACGTGCACGACAAAACCAAAAAATCAGGATGGGCAGCTCTTTGATGTGGAGTCTCACTCCGACAAACAACTTCGGCATTTCAAATTCTTGTCAGTCTCCTTCATGTCACAGCTTTTGTCCTCTCAGAGCTTTGTAAAAAAGGTAAAAATCGCAGATTGCTTTTAAACTGACCAGATTAAGTAATTGTGCCGTACTGTAGCAGATAAGGTTTAATTTACTTTTTAGTATGGCTTTATATTCAAAGGGGTGAAAGAATACATTGTCCGGTGTATCTTGCAGACACCTTTATTGATACAATTTTTAAACTTCTCAGTAATGTTAATTATTTTTTAATAAGGCTTTTGTAGATAGACTCCATTTGTGTGACCAATGAAGAGGCAACCAAGTGAAATTCTGGTCCCAGTGGATTCCCACTGGCTTTATGGAGTCTGGGATTTCACTCACAGCCTGTATAATTCCCAGTTTGCTGTAGGACTCATGATTCATGCTAGTAACTGAAAAGACAAAATGTTACAAATTTTACGTTCTGACTCTAGCTGGCTGTAGTCCCAGTTTTTCAGCTGCACATCATCCACTGGTATGAAATGTATTTGTTACTGTGACTAGCCAAGGTTCTCAGATTTTCTTCTAGAATGATGGCTCAAGTACAAATGTGGGGACTCATAATTACCATGTTAGAGGACATTTATTCAAAACAAACAAATTTGTGTATTCTGGAATATTAGCTTAATGAGGGGAAGTAAGCTTCACATTTAACATTTTCATTCATGCTTTTTAAACTAGATAGTTGAATGTGAAGAAACAGAAGAGCTGCAGAAGTTGGAACAGAGGTATGTTTAAATCTGCTCCACTCCTCATATTTCTAGCTTTTACTGCAACCTGGGAATATTTTTTAAGTGTAGTCCCATTAGAAAATCTTTTTCCCCAAGGCTGCTTGCTTTAATGTCCTCTGCAACAAGCAGTATTTATTATGTACAAGTTACTTGGGTTTTGGTTTGATTTGTGTTTTTCTCATATTAGAATGGGGCGTGGGGGGTTATTTCTGAAAGATTACTGTACCCAGTATCTACTCCTTCTGTATTTTTGATAGTGCTCGTTTACATACTTGGCGATAACTATCATGCTATTTATGAAAGAATTCCAGATTTTTAGCAAAATGTATTGCTTCATTAGCAAGAAAAAAAAAATTATCGTTCACAGGTGCCCCTATACTGGTGTAAGAAAAGTACCAGTGATCACAGATCACAGTTGAAGCCATTGTGCTGTAAAAGCCAATGATACAAAACTGAGGGTTTTTCTTTTCCAAAGGCCTAACTTTTATGTTTGTTCTAGGAGAAAAAGGGTGTAGGATTTATTTTAAATGCTGTGTTTCTAGAATGCTCATCTTTAACCAGCTGTATCTTCCCAGGACTGTTTTTGTTTTAAAACTGAGTTCTGAAGCAGAACTACTGTTGTGTGTAGGTGTTCATTTTGAGGGCAGCAGGTAGACGATTTTAAGGACATAGTAGACATGATCTGCTAGTCTCTCCATTAGCTGTTCCATATCCTTTTATTTTTGTTCTTATGAAATTTTATGCCTTATGGTAATAAAAGTGGTCTTCTTTAGTCTCCTTGTTACTTATTAAAATACACTTCCTTTCTATGTAGACTGTTAGAAGAAGTTCTTCACTATATAAACACTGTGGCATCTTCAGTGGAAGGAAACGTGGACAAGCCAACAGCAAAATTTTGGAGAGTTCTGCTGAGCAAGTGCTATGATATGCTGGATAAAGTATGTCTCATTAGCCCTCATGTTAGCAGTGGCACATTTCTGCTTTTGCTTATTAGTATGATTATAAACTTTGTAGGATTTCATGTTGGATTCTGCAACCTGGTGCATCATGAGTTTAGACTTGTCTAACAGCTTTAATAACTACAGCTAACAGCTTCTTAGAAAAAAACAGGAAAAATCAGGAATGCTTATTTCCTTTCGCTAGTATTCTACTGGCTGTAAGCAGTGATTTCACTATCTGTCTGGTGGAGAAGAATGGCTTTTGGCTGCATTTCTCACTGTTAAATCATAACATTAATAAACGAATGCTAATGGAACTGTTTTAAATTCCATGAAGGAATACACCCCTATGCTTTTCTTTCTAGTGTTTTTCTCATTAGAAGTATATTTGTAGAATTGGACTGGCTATCTCATTGCATGCTTTGGAGCATACATGTTTTTACAACTTGAAATTTTTTTTACCTGTGAAGCGTATTCCAGGCTTCATGACTTACATGCAGAGGGCATAACAGAGCTATTTTAGGATAAGGAGGGATAGCTCCTCGGTGTAGACAAAAGGAATTGATGAGGAAATCTCGGAGCTGGTAGATCATAACTGATTAGCAGCCAGTGAGCACAGACTAACTGGAACCTGCTTTGTTGCTTTGCTTGCCTCAGATACAGCCTGTCCTCTCCTTTGTTCCTGAAACCCATGAAGGAAGTTGAAGAGAGTTTGCCTGTCATATTTGGAGGCTACCATGTCTCATTGCATGGAAGAGCTTTTATTATATTGGGGTTTTTGTGTTTTCTTGTAGGTCAATGCCTTATTGCCAACAGAAACCTTCATCCCTGTGATTGGGGGACTGATGATGAATCAGCTGCCATCTGTGAGACGCAAGGCCATGGACCTTCTGAACAATAAGGTGCAGCAGCGCACGAAGTGGCAGAAGAGCCAGGTGAGGCAAAGTGATTGAACCCAGTTCCTTTAGCAAAAGTACCCAGAGATTGATTTAGAAATGCTTGACTCTGTGTAAAGCTGTCAAGCACCAGTGCCAAGCCTGGTAGGCAGCTCCTGAGGAGTGAGAAGTAGGATACCTGCCAGCAGTTACCTTTCAGGTCCTGAGTTTCTAATTGTATGCCTAATGCTTGTTTGCTCTTGTCCTCCCAGATTCTGCAGCTCTTAGAGCTAGTTCCTGAGCTCATTGCTATTGTGAAGTGTAAAAGAAAGGAGGAAGAGGAGGAGCAAGCCATCAACAGGCAGACTGCTTTGTTCAGTCTCAAACTACTCTGCAAAGGTTTTGGCACAGAAAATCCAGCACCATTTGTACCTGTTCTGAAAACTGCCATTGATCTTATTTCTTCAGAGAAGGAGGAGAAAAATGTGATGGGAAGTGCTTTGCTCTGTATAGCTGAGGTCACCTGTACACTGAAAGCCCAAGCAATACCTCAGCTTCCAAGGTACTTTTGGGTTCTTTTTAACAGAACCAATTGCAGCAGGAATTAGTTACACTAAAATGCATTCCTGAAGGAATGCTGATGAAGGCCATGTGGCAGTCTGCCCACATGTGTGTTTTGTGTAGATAAGAATAAAAGTATTCGTAGTGCTTCAAGGTGCTTCCTGGTCATAGAACTGAGAAGCTAGTGGGGAAATTGCAAGACTTTAATAATCTACAGTAGAGTTCCTTCTGGAGACTAAAAGTCAGACCATATTCTGTATTTTTACTGTAGAGCAGATTGCATTTGAAACATGAAAATGAGTACAGTCGGAAACCCTGCACATTACATTATTTTATTCTCCCTATTCAAGAAGAATTCAAGCATCTAACTTGTTCCCTTGTAAGACTGTTTTATCTCTTTACAAATAAAAGTTTCTTATTGTCATTAAATCTTTAAAGATAGGACTTTGAATGACCTGATCTTGTGAAAGGTGTCCCTGCCTGTGGCAGGGAGGTTGAACTACATGATCCTTAAAGATCCCTTCTGACCCAAACCATTCTATGATTCTGTGTTTCTAAACCTAATATCCTTCACTAGCTTCAAAAAAAAGAAATACGGCAGAAAAGCCCAGAATATACTGAGTTTTCTCAAATACACATGTAAAAATTATGTGAGAATTGTCCCTGCAGGCCTAACAGATGGATTTATGTGGTTGAACGTATCTCCAAATGTTCAGTTATTTCACCTTTCTCTGTTTGTGCTTGGATATTCACAGACTGATGCCGGCACTGTTAAAGACTTTAAAAAATAAGAAGGAGCTTGTCTCCAATGAGATTTACTTGCTGAGTGCTGTCACTGCTCTCCTTAAGGTTGCAGAAACACTACCACATTTCCTTAGTCCTTACCTTCTGGATTGCCTGTTGCAGGTGAGCTGTGTGACTCCTACAAATATGTAAAGGGGGGACT
The DNA here is from genome assembly GCA_013396775.1 of Cephalopterus ornatus. Taxonomy (NCBI): domain Eukaryota; kingdom Metazoa; phylum Chordata; class Aves; order Passeriformes; family Cotingidae; genus Cephalopterus; species Cephalopterus ornatus. Next base: position 221,637 of record VZRE01000134.1, on the reverse strand, counting down.
GGATCTGCCCAGGTCCCAGAAGAAGCTATAGAGATTACTTTTTATCTCTCGGAAACTGTAGTAGGAATGTGTTTCAATTATGTGAAAGGTCGTTAACATGCCAGTCTTCTACTCATTTTCTTATGCAGGTAACTCAGATACAGAATATAAGAGCATCTCCTACGCTTCACTCTGATAGGTTGTAGTTTGCCTCTTTGAAAATGGAGATGAATCCCAAAAGATCATTCTGTGATATCCACAGTCTTCTCAAATGTGTATATAACAGGTCTTATTAAAGTAATTCTGACCCTCTGACACTGACAATACACATTTTTTCAGTGTTTGTCTTCTGAAGACAGCAAAGCTCTGTACACAGACAACTTAATGTAAGGTGCTCCAAGTGGTGCAAACAGCAAAATTCCCATCTGACATTTGCAACAGACAACTACTGTAAAATAAGTTCTTCAGTTGCTTTAAGTGGGCCTAACTTTTGTTGAAATTCCTCATAGGTTGTCCGCTTGGAAAAGATTGTGGCCGAGTTTGGTCCTTCTTCCCAGATAAGCATACGTGTAGCATCACTGAAAACTATCCTAGCTACAAGGCTTGCTCCCCGAATATTCTTGCCTGCAGTTACCAAGTGTTACAGTGAAGTGGCACATAATCGCAAGGTAAGGATTTTTTTTTTCGTCCTTTTGCATTGTGATAAAGAAGAAAGAATAAAAAAGAAAAAGGAAACAAGCACTGCAAAATTTGGTTCAGCTGTCTTGGCTGTGTCCCCTCCCAGTGTCTTGCCCACCATCAGACTGCTCACTGGGGCAGCAGAGTGAGAAACAAAGGAAGTCTTAACGCTGTTCAGCAGTAGCTAAAACACCGCTGTGTAATCAGCGTTGTTTTGGTCACAGATCTAAAACACAGCACCATTCTTCATAGCACAGCTGCTATGAAGAAAATTAACTCCATCCCAGCCAAACCTAGCACAGTCTTTGTACTGTCTCTCTTTGTTTTGTACTGCAATGCTGATTTGGGAAAGGTAGTCCTGGGAGAAATCTAACAGTTTAATGTCCTTAGCATGTTAGATAAGATCATCCCACTCATAAAGGCCTTGATTTATATGCTGGGAACATGAGTTGAGTCAGAATTAATTCCATTATTGGAAAGGAGAGATCAAACTCTTTTCAGGAATCCTACTAACTTAAGCCCCCCAAAATACAGGGAAAGGTTTATCTATTTTATTGACAGTATTTTAGTGAGTAAATGAGCTAAATGCAAAAATCCAGTTCTCTAGTTACGGCTCTCAGTTACTGTCAATCTTACTTTGCATTGCTTTGCTTTTGTTTTGGCAGAACTGCCTGGGTCCCCTTATGAACATTTTGAGGGAGCACATTGTTGGTATGGAGAAGGAGCACCTGATCTCCCATCAGCCTGAACTTACAGCATTTTTCATGAAAGTCCTGGACTTCCGAACAGACCATGCCCAGGTAGCTTGGCTGTGGGGATGAGCAGCAGCAGCAGCTATGCCTCCACATGCTAATTCTATCTGTTGTTAAAAAAAAAATATTAGTATATTCCATTGCAAATGTGCTCTGAAATTCTAGGTATCAAATATTCTGTTCCAGAATTGTTCTTGTGGTAGAAAACACAATAGTTAGGTGTTTAGTCTGAAACAGACAAAATTAAAACATGCTTTGAAAGCTGAAATTCTTACATTTCAAACTTAGAATTGTTTTCTTTTTTTTCTAGGATGATTTAGAGGAAGTTGGTAAGACAGAGGCTTACATTATTGATTGTCTAATAAGTATGGTTATGAAACTTTCCGAGGCTTCTTTCAGGCCCCTCTTTTTCAAGGTAAGAAGTCTAAATATAATTCACCTGCCTTAGCATATTTGTATTTTCCAGTGCACAGACACAGGAAAGAGCTAATCTGCCTTTCACTTGCAGCTCTTTGATTGGTCCAAAACAGAGTCTACCCTAAAAGACAGGCTGCTGACATTCCACCGAATAGCAGATTGCATTGCAGACAAGCTCAAGGGTCTCTTCACCCTGTTTGCTGGTCATTTAGTGAAGCCATTTGCTGAGACACTGAACAAGGTCAACATCTCTAAAACTGGTAAGTTCTCCATTACTGGCTACAGAGAGACATTGACAGGCTCAATCGTAATTGCTGAGAAATTAATTATAATTGCTGAAAGTTTAGTCTTACAGGATTTACTTCACAGCACACACCTCTCATTTCTCTCTTCTGTCTTTCTCTGGTAAATGAGAACATCTTTCTCTGGTGGAACCAAAAGACGTTTTTCAGCCATGGGTTGTGGACTGCCCTTACAAAGTTGAGACCACATGAAAATTTTCAGTGTCAGTCCCAGTGAGTTCCCTGAGTATGAAATTGTGTGGAAAGAGGAAGACTTGTTTCTATTTGGGTTTTTAATTTTTCATTTATTGACTTCTCTCATATGCTACCTAGTGTATTCAGACAGCTCTTCTTTCTGGGCAAAAATAAGTCTTACTATTTTGCATGGGAAACTGTTTGCCCATCTCAGTAGTAGTGATCTGAAGAAATTCTTCATATCCACACATATGGCCAAACACTTTCTCTGTAGCCTGTGGTTATTCTCTTTTATCCCCATCAGTCTGTGAAGGGCAGTGGCAGAGCTGCTGGGACAGTAGCTAAAAGACAGATAATGTATTGCATCCACTTTATTGTTCTGAGTGATGAGTACACAATTGCTATGTGGTACATGTCCTTTAGCTACATTCACAAACTAGGAATGTTTCTATATTGTGGAGAAGTTTTGTGTTTTCATTTTGTTGATTTTTTTTTCTTCTCCTTGATTGGTGTGTAGATGAAGCTTTCTTTGATTCTGACAATAACATAGAAAAGAGCTGTCTACTGTTGCAGTTCACCTTGGACTGTCTGCACAAGCTCTTCCTGTTTGACACCCAGAAGTTCCTGAGTAAGGAAAGAGCAGAAACCTTGATGCAGCCCCTGGTTGATCAGGTATTGACAAACTCTTAAAACAATTCATAGCTGGTTTTTTTTGTCCTCCATCTGATAGTTAAAAATATCAGGTGTCCCTTTAACAAAAAGGGGGGAATTAGTTCATTGTCTTTGGGCTGCAGACAGTATTAACTGCTTTGCCTGAGGCTCTAAATTACTGATTATTTTTTTACCCTCTTTCTCAATGTCTTAATTCTGTAAGATTCGTGCATGTTGTTGTGAGCTCTTGCAGACCAGTGCGCTCACACTGATGCTCTTTGACTTAACTCTTAAGTACCAGAAAGCCAAAGCTAGAAGTGCTTTTGACTGGGTTTATCTGAGCCTGGACCTGTTTTACTTCCACAGCTAGAAAACGTGCTGGGAGGAGATGAGAAGTTCCAGGAAAGAGTGACAGAACACCTGATACCCTGCCTAGCTCAGTTTTCAGTGGCAGTGGCAGATGATTCTCTTTGGAAACCACTAAACTACCAGATCCTGCTGAAAACGAGGCACAATTCTCCTAAGGTTGGAACCTACCAGAATTTTAACTGGTTTTCTTTGTTGTGTTAGAAAATGGGAACAGGGCCCCCAAAACCAAAAGTGAATTAAGTCATTACTAAAATACCAGCCTAAATGCAAATACTGGTGCTGTACTATGGTACTCCCAAGTTGTAGAGATGTATACAACATGCTCTTCTGCTCTTACTGTAAGCAGTCAATATTCCATGTCTTTCATACTGTGTGGTTTGAGTTGTTAAGATTTGGTAGCTGTTGGAATAAAGAGCTAATCTATTTGTGTATAAAGACAGGGGCCCTTTAGAGGGGGAACTGGAAGACAGTTATTTATCAGCTTTCAGACCTGTTTATTATGTAATAGGGTTTTGTCTCCTGTTTGACAGGTTATACATATTCAGGGAGAGTTACTTGGTTTTTAATATTTAAATTAGCTTAAAACCAGTTTCCTTTGGTAGTGAAAGTGAGATTACAACCTTATAATGGAAAGGAGGCAGGGGTTGGGGGGAAACAGGGAAGTGTAATGTTTGTTTCCTTACATAGATTATTGTTTTGGTTTAGGTCCGATTTGCTTCCCTGCTTGCTTTGATAGAAGTTGCACAAAAACTGAAGGAGAACTACCTCGTTCTGCTACCAGAATCTATTCCATTCTTAGCTGAGCTTATGGAAGGTAATGTTCTAAACTGACATTAGTGAAGGGTGACCTGTTTCAAAGGTTCGGACAGGCTAATTGCTATAACTGCTATAAATCTTTCTAATTGGTATACAGTAGCTTAAACTCTGCAAGATGCAAACTTAAATGGATTATATCCAATACACTCTTAAAGTTCAGTTAAATTACAGCAGTTTCTTCAGTGTTGTCGCCTGTGCACATATCCCCAATTCCATGTTTTAGATCAGTGCTACAGTAAAAATATTTTGCTTAATTCAGTGACAAAATATTTCTGAAAAATTATTTCATACCTTATGTTTGAAGATGGTTCTAGCTTTGATGAGTGATGAAGCCTTCCCCTAGGGTAGCTTTGTAATCATTGTTCTACTTCAATCCTGCTTTTTTTTTTTTTTCTAGATGAATGTGAAGAAGTTGAACAGCAGTGTCAGAAGACAATTCAACAACTGGAAGTCATTTTGGGAGAACCACTCCAAAGCTACTTCTAAGTTTATGCCCTTGTTTTCAAATTTTGTCTGAATTGTGTTAGCTTCACTCATTCAAGTGTTACAGGCAAACTGTCATAACAATTTTTATCAGAGCCAAGATTTTAACTTTTTAATAAAATATTGTAAGAATATGGTTTTGTCATTTCTGGGTGGACTGGGGACTTGTGACTTTTCCTCAACTGCTCTTTACTTGAAAGTGGGAAACTGGAGCAGGCTCTAAGCAAATTCTGATAGCTGGGCACAGAGTGAAAACACGTGAGACTTGCTGAACTCCACTGTGCTGAGGACATACACTTACTGTCCCAGTGGAGGGACTGTTGTGCTCCAAGCACGGTACTCACTAGACTCATGCACTCTAATCCTGAAAATCTGCTCTTTCTGTCATTTATAGGGAAGTAAAAACTAACCGCATTGAAGATACTGAAAAGAAAGTTTCCAAGAAACTGATTCATACAGGAACTAAATCTGTTTTTCAGTCTTTGAAGACTGCTACTGCTTAGTTAAAGTTCAAGAATAAATTGCTTGCTTATGGTAATGAATTTACCTAAAAGAAACTCACCACCTGCACCAGGAGGTACTGGTTCATTACACTGGTAGTAAGAAAGGCACTCAGACTCTGTAAAGTATGGTTGAAAATGCAACTGGTTAGAACTTACTCTATAAAGAGATGATCTTACATCCCACTGGGTGCTGGGAACAGGTCTCTGTCCAGGGTGCAGCTCCCATACATGGAAAGGTTACCCCATTCAAGCTCTTACAGGATTTTCTTAAAACAACTATTAATTGTGTCTGCTGTCAAACAAAAAGGTCTCCTACAGGAAGGCAAGGTGTGTAACTGCCATTAGCAGCTGCCTGCCAGCTCCTGTTAAAACCAGCCAGCTCAGTTTACCCTGCAGTGCAGGGGGACGTACAGCACACCACTGTCCTGAAGGCCACACCAGCACGGCCAAGGCCCAGCCCTACACCTGCTCAGGTTAACTGGTCTGTGGATCACTTAATTCCTTAAGTGGAAATGGTTTTCCAGTCAGGTTCACTATGCCAACTCGGAGATACTGGTAGTACAATAAACAAAACAAGACAAGATATAACCAAAGAGGGATCACGTAGCTACACTTGGAGAAAAGCAGAGTTCACAGATGTTTTTATTTATGCTTTTTATACATTAAATCTGGTAATTAACAGTCTTTTAGTGTACATCTTACTCTTGAAATTGCTTCACTTCTGGCAGCTCTTAAGATAAATAGGAACATCCTTCAGGCATGTATTAACAGTCAGTAACAACTTATTTTTAAAAATAATTTAAAAATTAAGACTGATATTGGTACAGAGAACTGAATGGGAACATTGTTTCACACAGATAGTATTTTAACACAAGACTGAAAAAGGATTCATTCTCTAGTCCACTGATGAGTAGTCACTCAAGTGCCCTCTCAGCTGAAACCCTACCTGGAGTACCTGGGTTCACACATTTTTTTTAAAAATGAAACCCACAAACATCTTCTTCAAGCCCTAAGCAATCTTAACTCAGTTAGGAGCCGCTTCAGATCAAATAAGCTTTCAAAAGTTCATGAAATTAGAACCAGCTAAATCATTTTCCTTTGTTTCACTTTGGAAAACTAAAAGGTAGAAATGTTAGGCCCCTTAGGAGCAGGAAGTGACATAACCAAGAGTGTCAGAGAAGGTACTGCTCCAGCAGCAGGCTAAGAATTAAGATCAAACTCCTCGCCTTTTGCTAGAACTAATGGGTCGACTGACTGTTTAATCCAGCCTCAGTAAAAAGGTTATAATTGCTAATATAAACTAAGAAGTAGCAAAGTATATTTCATAGTTGTATTTTAAATAAATTATGAACATCCCTTTTGAAGTGGATACCTCTATCTTTGGATCCTATTCCAGTCCCATTTCTACATCACAATATTGAACGTATGCTACGAAGGAATGATGAATAGTAGTTTAACATACCAATTGCAATTGTTAGACACAATAGGTTGCAGCATTTTCATATTGCTAGGTTCAGTAATACAGGAGATTTATCTGAGCAAACACGTACTTAGCTTGCCAGGAAACTGTAAACTGGAGGAGGATTTAATCTTGCAGTTAGCAATTCTGGTACTTGCCTAACTCAGGCAGATGCAGAAGCCTAGACAGATCAAAGGCAGGCTCAGCATGAGTCAGCACCTGTTTGTACTCGACAAGGAGGCACTGTCATTAGAAGAGGCTTACTTCTTTTTGTACGGATTGGAAAGAACTACCAGCTCCTCACATCTAACAAGTGAACATCTCCTGTGACTTCCACTACATTGATCTTTTCAAGTTGTTTAAAACGATGCTTGTACTCCAGAGTGTGAACACCATTAATAGCAACTTTGAACTGGTAGGCATCACAGAAAATAATCAGCTGAAAAGCAAGAAGAGAAACAGTTAAGTTTTAAGCTCAGGTAAGACATGAAAAACAACCTGATTACCTAGCCCAGACTTGGGCAAGACCTGCTTCTGTTACAGAGAATGTTTCATGCAAAAGCAACTTTTAAAAATAAAAAGTGGAATATCAATAAAATTCACAGAATCACAGAATAACTTAAATTGCAAGGGACCCATAAGGATTACCAAGTCCAACTCAATTCAACTGAAATTCCTTCTGAGCACAGGCCGAATTCTTGTTTCTGTTTAAAACCAAGTCAAAGCACTGCTCATCCTAAATCTTCTCAAGACATTGAAATGCAGGAATAGCAGTTTTATTTAAATCTGTATGTTAATCCTTTTGGCAGAATTTCTTGTTTGATGCTACGTTTCTGTTAATCTTACCTCAAAGTACATCCCTGGACTGAAAGGGAAGTTAGCAACTTCCTTTTCCTCTTCTCCCCAGCTGTCATGAAGGTAGGAGTTTCTTACAAAAACTTTATTTTTCACTCGGGGATTCAGATGTAACGCAATGTCCTTTGAGTCACTTGGTCTCAGATTTATCGCAAAGCTGGAAGATATTTTTTAAAAGGGTTTATAAACACGGTGCAGTAGTCCATATCATTTACCAAGTTCTTAGCCAATACTCAGGACTGTTTGGGAGCCAGTGCCGTGATTTACCTGAAGAACCAAGCAGGCAGCTAACAGGCATCTCTCCTTTGCACAGAAACCTTTGCTGGAGGTAGCAAATGTAAGACATGACCTGGCAAGATCCGCTTCACACTCACAGCTCTCTGCTCATGTCTCAGCAGGAAGGTATTGAGCCAAGAGGGCCCCAGCTGCACTAGGAAGCAGCATTCTCCCAGGAACACACCGTGCTGCCTGCTCCCCCTTCTCTTTCTCTTCCATTCAGGCAGTGGAGAGGAGGAGGCTTTGTTTTACCTAAAGACCCTATTCTTTCTGCCAACAAACTGGTTAGACTCTGAGGAAAAGTTTTGAGGGTTCTCTCCACACATTCAAGACGGGTGGGACACCATACATACAAAATATTATTCTGTAGGCAGCATAGCTCTGCCCAGACTAAATGAACACTCCACAGTCTCAGACATGTCCACGAGACAGGGTTCCTAAAGCGGAGCTCTGGAGAAGGGTGATCAGAGGAAGAGTCATCCAAATTCAAACAAATGCTCCAACCTGTAGCAAAGAGCTTACTGCATTTGAAGAATAAATATTAGCCCCTCCCCCCAAGTTTGCTCCAGATGTCAGATTATTGCCCTCTTTTGAGAATTACTCAGTCCAGATAGGAACTACTGCAATACTTCCAAGCTGTGAAGTTCTCTTTTTCATCAAGAAAAAGGAACATCTGTGAACAACTGTGTGAAATGAGTGAAAGTCGTGAAATAACTTATAAACTCTATATGAATAGATATATTTAAAAGCTCAAACCCAAAGAGCAGACAACCTGCAATGGTCTAACTAACAGCCAAAAGCCTCTTCATGCTTATAAGCAGCACATTCAGCACTTGAAATGTGCTAATAAACTTTTCAAGCCAAAAGAAGGAATACAAATGCTATTCTTCAGTTATTATTTATCCTGTTCAATCTGAAGTCCATCCAAACTTTGTTGGTGAGATTTCTGGGTTTAGGTTACAGTATGAATATGAACTTTGAATGCTGTTCAACTGCAGGGAAGAAACATGCCCTGAGAAAACAGGAGTGTAAAGCACACACACAGTGTGAAAAGCACGCTTCCCATCATTTGCACTAATTGCTTCATTTTTAGGCATGTTTCTGCGGAGCCAAACCGCTCTTTAAATAAAAAGCATGCTGAAGCACAGACATTTCCTCAGCTACATTTTGACTATGTTGCGCTCCCCTCCTCTCCCACCTTTATTTCATGTTGGGAAAATGTCTTCTTTGCAACCCATTGTTCTTAATCTGCTATCAAACTTATAGCTCATACTTCTCTAACAGCTTTCAGAAAATCATAAAACAGCCTGGATTGGAAGGGATCTTAAAGATCATCTAGTTTCAATGCCCCTGCTGTGGGAAGGGACACCTTCCACTAGACCAGGTTGCCCAAGCCCCATCCAATATGGCCTTGAACACTGCCAGGGATGGGACATTCACAACTTCCCTGGGCAACCTGTTCCAGTGCCTCACCACCCTCATAGTAACAAATTTCTTCCCAATATCTAATCTAAACTTACTTTCTTTCAGTCGGAAGCCCTTTTCCCTTGTCCTATCACTACATGCCCTTGTAAATAGTCTCTCTCCATCTTTCTTGTGGGCTCCCTTCAGGTACCAGAAAGGTGCAATTAGGTCTTCCTCAGACATTCTTTTTTCCAGGCTGAACAATCCCAATTCTCTTAGCCTTTTCTCACAGGAGAGGAGTTCCATCCCTCTAATCACTCAGTTCATCACTCAATTCTTGTCAGTTAGTACCTTCATGCTTATACCAAGGAGGTTGTCAGAGAGGTAATCAGAGAAATGTTGTAACACACAGCATTTGAGCACACCAGCAACTCTTCTAACTCACTCATTTTTCACCTATTTCTGCCACTTTCCCTACTCTTGGATCTCTTTAGAATAGAAGCCGTCACTGTACAGTACATTTGCCCACACATTTTGCGCAACGGAAAGCCCTAAACAGATACACAAACATGAATGATGCAGATTTAGTAGGTAAGTCACTCAGGTTTTACCTTCACTTTTCACAATGGAGCTGCTCTTTAAGTCCTCTCTAAAGCAGTATCCTGCAGGTTCCCGAGAAAACTGCACTGCGGTTTCAGAAGATTCCAGGTGCAAAGTTGCAAGTCAATAAGGATATACAGAGGCAATGGAAAAGCCTAGTCATTCTCAAGAGTACTTCAGTTAAATAGCAGAAGAAAAATCCATAACACATACCTCTTTGGGTTTTTATGCACTTCTCCTTTAATGGCAATTGTGCATCCTGGATGAAGTGCAGTGTCAAGTTTCCCAACGTAAGGAACACCCTGGAAATATACCACCAATAAAAGTTTTGACTGTGACTTACTTTTTCCAATATACAAGCTGAGCTTTACTATGGCAGGAAGAAATTTGGCCTACAATCGCGAATCTGCACCTACAGGACAGCTAAAGTTATTCCTATTAACATGTTCTGCAATACTAATACTATAGTGGAAAACTTAACACTGAGATAAGTATATCAATGTGTTGGCTTCTCTCTTTAGACCACCGCCTTGGGTTCAAAATTAGCATTATTTACAACTACTTCTGCCACCACTAACAGTGGAAGGAGAGGAAGAAGGCAAAAACAAAACAAGAAAAATGTAAGCATGAAATTCCCTGCAATTTCATTTCAAATCACAAAATTATATAGATACAGCCATCCTGACCTTTCCTCTCTGAAAGCATCAGGTTTGCTTTGAAGGGTAAGACTCATGCTAGGTGTGTTGTTGCCCCACAGTTGCATAAGTACCAGAAGTAGGGTCACTAAGTATTCTGTCCTCCTGCATCAGTTCATAGATAGTGCAAATATTTTATTCATCCTATTTTTATCAGGGAAAAGGAGCAAATGGAGAAGTACTTCCCCTTTATGTTTTTTGTTGGAGTCTACCACTTCCAAATTACAATATTGTATGTTATCTGGTTTTGCAATAAGACTGAAGAAGGCAGTCTGTCAAGTGGCAAAGCATCTAAAATCATGGCACTCCCTACAACTTCACCTTCTCCACAAACTCTATTTGTATATATTCCTGGCTTTCAACCCCTTTTCAGTTTGAGCGTGGTCCTTACTCCAGTCTGGATACAGTCCACCTGTACAGCTTCTTGTAAAGAGAGGAGGACTCACTGTGTATGCTCCATGTTAGCTGGGTGCAAGTTCCAACCCTAAGGTGCAATGCCTGCATCCAGCTACCTGAAGCGTACACAGGGATGGCATGGATCTGTCAGCAAGAGGAAGATGTACCAGACAGGTTTCCAGGACACACACGTTAACGTGGTATGACTGCAGAATACTTTTGCTTTGCAGGTATTCCCTAAGGTAGAGAAAACAAAGTATGCTTATATGAAAAAAAAAAAAGTTTTGAATGTGATTTGGTCCTTTAAAACTTCAGGTACCTCACTTTTTATTTCTCTGTTTATGGTTGTGGATGCTGTGTACATCTTTTGGGTTTTCTAAATGATCTGACAAATAGCTTCACTTTTACTAGTAGCGGAGGATTACCCTCTACAAAACATCACTGATGATCATCTCCCAGTAGAGTCTCAATTCCCTTGTTCTGTGCATGTTTTTTCATGAATAACTGATATATTTTTTTTTTATTTTTTTACTCTTCACATTTGCCACAAATCTACATGAGACACTTACCAATTGTGAATCACTTGGCATTACCCCCTACAAGAGAAAAAAAGAACATTGTCTAGCTTATCAGAAAACAGGGAGATGCATTCAACCTTTTACAAACATACGTACATTTTCTGTGTTTATCTTTGTTACTCCTAGAGACGATGGCTGAGAGCCTTGTAAAGACTGCAGAAAGAGAGATATTTAGGTGTCATTGCTAACATCACAGAACTTGTAACATAAAGTTGGTTTAGAAGCATATAAGGATCTGTGTTGCTTTGAAGGGTGAACTGTTAACATGGAAATCTAGGGCTCCAGTAATGAAAAAGATAGCCAAACCTCTACAAATCACAGAAAAATCCTTAAGTGCAATAGCTGAAACCAAATCGAGATTCCTGAAGACCACCTCATTGCATCTTGAATCTTTGTTTAACAGTCAGGGCACTGTTAAGCCCTCAGCATCAGAGGGAACTCACAGTTTTCCTCACTGGGGTAGAAACACCAGCACAGCAAGTCCATTCAGGGGGTGTCCTTGGGATTCTAAGCAATCCCCTGCATCCCTGTCCCTTCCCACGGGAAAGACAGATGAGCAACATGGCCATGTAGAGACACAGCTCCTGCTTAGCCCTAGCAGGCTGTGTCTTCAGCTTGTTTATTTCAGCACAAGCCTCCACCTTCCTCCTCAGGAAACTGTCTTAGAAGCAAAGACTAAAATGAAACAATTGTCCTTCTCCATTCTTTTCTTCCGCAAAGGATACAGCAACCACGGACTAAACCAAGTGTATCATTTTGTGCTTGGCACACCAACCTACAGCACCTGCTTGACCCCAAGCTCTTCTCACAGACCAAGGACTCCAAGACCAGGACTCAGACAGCTCTGCAGGAACACATTTCTGGCAACATGCCCAAGGCCAAGTGATGAAAGTCTGTTTACAGGCTTTGCAAATTATCAGTGGGTAAGACCTATGTTTAAAGTTTAAACCTCATTATGTTCGGGTCTTTCACCTTTTACCAATGCAATTATTAGCCTGATGACCTGAGTTAGATCAGATTATTTGGCAACAACAGATCCAAGCTTTGCCCACAATGTGGTGAGGATGGAACAGAAAAGACCCAGAATACTACACAGGAGTAAGTAGGCTGCCTTAGTGAGTGACAGAAAAGGTAAAAGGCATTCACCTTCTCTATCTCCCTGGAATTTATCACCTTCAGTTTCTGCTCTAAAAGTCCCACCCTTCCAGAACAGAAAGATCTCTCCTTCTGCACAGGGGAAAACATTGTCCAGCTGCTCCCTGTTGATGTACTTTCTCTAGAAGAGCTGACAGCTGAGAGGAAGAACAGCACTGTCTTCAACTCAAATTCACTGCAGTTTGGTCCAAGTATAACTCAAGCTACAAAGTATTTTAGAAAGGATATCTCTTCTTATCCCCCATAAATAAATATACACTCCTACTTATGGCTTCATTCAACAATTTGGTCGTTTTAGCAGGAAAAACAGGGTTATGTGAACAAGGAGTTCCAGCTGCGGCAGACCCTCATATTCAAAGCCAAGCAACAAGTGACAGTCATGGCTAAACTTGTCACTTAGAAGCACTGAATACTCAAGGGTTCCTTCTGGAGCCCCTGCAACACTTGAAAAGTCTAATCCACTCCTAGATTCAGTATCCAATCAACTCTTATATCATCTGTCCTACTAGCTTTGTCACCCTTCTGCCCCTAACCGCAAGACTAAAATGGGAGGACAAAAATCCTCACAAGACTCACATGTCGAAATGTGGGGAAACTAAAATCTTGTCACTAACATTAGATTGTGTAGCTGCCTCAGGCTACTTCTTTTTACCATAAGTCCTATGCAGGACTTATGCAGTTTAGCAAGAGAAAGAAAACGAATCAAACAAATCAGGTATCTATATAACTTACATTAGAAACAAAATCTATGGTTTTGATATGCACTTTGCCATATATTCCAAGAGTATCTATTTTTTCAAGGTTAATTCTGTGGTTGTAGAGCAGCAAGTGTTTCTTGTTTACAGTCACCTAAAGAGACAGGAAACAAAACCAGAAAAATTATATTAAACACACTTTACACCAGCCATCTATCAAATTGTATGCATGTATCTCTGTTTTACACTGGTTGGGTACAGAAGTGGGGAGTGCCCTAGAAACATCAGATCTACTAGTTCAGCTCATCCACGATTCAGTCTCTCTTTCCATCACTATGAAGAAGATTTATTTGCCTACACTAAAATTTGCATTTCGCACCTCTGTTTCTAGCACCTAATCATTTACCAACATAGTATTACCAATCTAATAGAACCTACTATTGCAGTCTAACAAAACAAGATAAATACACCTCACCTGTTCCCTCCAAGAGGACTGTCCTACACTAGTCACAGAACAGGTTTATCCTAAGATTAGCCTTTTGCAATTAAGAAGGGAAGGATGGAGTAGCCATTAGCCATGGCAGGAAGTTACTTGCTTACTCATCCAACTTAGTGGGAAGCAATACAAAATAAAGGTCTGTTTTAACTAGCACCTCTTTAAAGAAAAGCTCTAAACTTTTCTGCAGTTAGACTAAACCTAGGTAACACAGACACCAAGACTTCCAAAACTTATTTTAATTATACCAAATACCTCTCTTTTATTGGGCTGAAAACTGGCTGCAGATGAAGAATTGGCCCAGACTCACCTGGAATTTATCCTTTAAAATCATGACGACAATCTCAAATGACTTCCCTTTCTCAAAGGGCATCTCGTAAGTGATCTCCTCCCGGCCCCATTTTTCCCTCTCCAGTGTGTTGCAAACAATGCAGCCAGACCTTTTGAAGCGGGGGTTGAAATGAAACGCCACATCAGCCCGAGGCTTTATGCTGCTGCCACACTGTAAATCCACCTGGAATCTAATCATAAAAATAAGACAAACCACATTCAGCTCAGTCTGTCAAGAAATCACCTCAAAGTTTGGTACATTTGAGTTTTAGTGTGGAGCCTCAGAACAGGCAGACTCAATGAATGCCACTGGATAAGGAAAAAACCCAAACACATGTTTGTCCAACTCCTACACATTTGTGAAAGGTTCTCCCAAGATGTATTGCAATGAATTAAAGTATTTAAGTATCTATCTAATGGTTATCGTTCATATCATGTAAACCCCTCACACTGTTCACCACCTTCTCTCCCATCATCTACAGCCGAATATATCAAATGAACTTGGGGTAAAGTCAGGGAACAGAACACTCATACTGGGCCCATGCACTACACTGCACTACACCATACCTCCTTATCCCAGTTTAAGGTAATCCCTATACACAACACGTTCAGTTATCAATTTGCTTAGTCTCAGATACTCCCTTCAGAGAAGAAGACATATGCTATGACTGGGAAAAAAACCTCCCAAAGCAGGCAAAGCAAAAAGAGAGAAGAGAGGATCAGCAAAAAATCAGTTCTCCGCTTCTCATCCCAAAGCTTTCATTACCCACTGAAACTTGCATTTAATCCGATGCTATCACAAGGATTTAGATCGAGCCTTTGTGTACCATCATAAGTAGGACCCCTGGAAACCTTTTATCCATTCCATTCTTGCTCACATGGTGACACTGCAAAATGTGACACCATAGCCACTACCTGTCTGCATCATCAGGAACAGTCCCATGTATCACGATCAACTCCCCAGGAGCAAGGCCACCAAGTATTGTCCCAACATATGGAATGACCTAGAAGAGGGAAGACAAAAAAAATAAGAAAAAGAAAAAACATTCCAATAACATTTTGCGATGGAGGCAAAAAAACCCACAACAGCTTAAAAATTAATATTCTAATACTTAATTATGTGGTGCTCTAGCATGTTAAAAGAAAGACAACTAGCTTTTCATTTAAAGGAAACCACAACAGGAAGGAAAAACCTGGCATATTTTCTCCTATGAAAAGCAAGCATTCCAGATAAAATTAAAACTAAAAATTTCCATCCTCCATTCCTAGCTCTCAAATGAAGAGTGGTAATATTCTATTGCCTCACTTTTTGTAGAGGATAAAGAGGATTCACTTAAAATTAGGTCATTCCCAAGGGCTGACTATGATCAGCCCTTAGGTGGTACCAGGAGGCAACTTGCACAACCTTTCTGACCCCACACACTACAGCACATGCCTCTTTGCTTGTTCTTGCTCCATTTTGGAAAACAGTGATAGGAGAAAAAGATACTATGCCACAGTGTCTTCTTAGCAAAAACTATACAAACACAACAAAATATCTCATCCTAAAGAGCTAAGAACTGCAAAGTGCACTGAAATATCCCTGCTCAGGAGTCTTGGACTTTATGGTATCTACAGTACGCTGTTAAGCCACATGAGGGGACATGTCAGTTAAGACAAAAGCCTCGAACACCCCAGCACAGCTCACTGGCAAGGTTCAGTCATGCTGACAGAAGCCCCACTGTGATCATCAGCTGGTGCACCCAGCATTTCAGGAAGGGAAGGGACACTCCTTGACATTAAACTGTGGAAGTTCCCAGGAGACTGATCTGAAAGCAAAGTTGTAACTCTGCATTTCATCACATGTGCTTTAGATTGAAAAAGGAAGTAAATGGTAGCAAATGTTGCATTTGCTTTAGTTAACAGACAAAAAAATTTTGCCAAGGTTGGTTTTGGGGTTTTTTTTTCCTCACAAAATCCATGATCTATGGAATAGTGTGTAAGATTTTAGGATATCTTTGGAATGAAACATCAATTGCGAACAAGAGTTCCAGTAGTTTAACAACAAAAATAATGAATGTGCTGGAAATACTACTCTTGAACGCAATATTGGACCACAAAAGGACAAGTTGAGATTTAGGGAAGACAAAAAAACCAAAACATAAAACCAAAACATAAAAATATATATATAATCATGCAGAACAGGAAGATATGAAAAGGCTATGTGTTTGCTGACACACAGGTTTGTTAATCTGTGAGGAAGAAAGGGGAAATGACAGTAAAAATTGTCTAAATCCAGTGTTGATTATTTCTGCCAGTAGATATATATCCTTTTCTGCCCGCCCTCCACTTCCCTTCTCAGCTACCCACACATTGCATAACACCTAGTTTGGAGTCATCTTCTACATGAGGGAAAAAACCAAACCAAAACAAAACTTGCTTCTCAAGCATAGGCTCACAAATGATCAGGTTGTTTTAAGTCTCATCATTTTTACTGGCTTAAGCAGGTGCGGTAGAGGAGGACCAAAATGTGAAATTAAGTGTTAAAAGTGAAAGAATAAATAGGCTGAAATCCCTTTGCTTACTGGCATTGGCTTGGTTCCTTAATACACAAGCTGCACACAAGAAGCTCATTTTTATTCAAAAAATAAGAACAATAACAATAAAAAAGAAAAAACTTATCTTCGCTGTATTAGCTTTAGCACACTGCTCCTGAGGGGTAGTAGCTCTGAGTAATGCAGTAGAGTAGTAAGTTACTGGTTCAGTCTGCAAAGATGAACCAGAGAAGCACAGAGACCAAGGCTAGTGATATTGGGACTTAACCGCTCTAGTGAAGCAAAGTCATTTACTTCTGAAAGAGGAATTGTGGATGCATTTAATTAGGAGAAAACAAGATGTCCCATCACCTCTTCAGAAGCTCAGACACGGAATCTGCAAGACCATAATACAGCATTTTCTGGGTGCAATACTGCAATTTTAATGAAACTTTATCAAAGAATGGGCCTGTAATTTCCTTACGTCCCAAGACACTCTTCTACTAATTTTTCCTCATTTATTAAGGATAATGCTTGTGACATGACATGACTTACCATCAGCCCATCTCTCAGATCTCCAAAAATTACCTCTAAAGCCAACTGCTCATGTCAACTGAGTTCAAGAGGCCTTGAAGATGAGGTTCTTTCTAAAATGTGCCATCTTTCATAAAACAGAGGAAAGGACTGTGATAACACAGCTTTCATCCAGGTTGCTGGGTATTGGACAGCTGTCCTATCAGACTGGACATGTCAACAATTCTTATGAGATGAGTGGAGTAAAGGGGATAAAGAGGAAAGCAGAATTTTCTAGATGCCTGAGAACAGTACAGTGATGAAGAAATACATCTCAGACTCAAACCTGTAATAAAGCTCTTAAGATTTGCTGCTAATGGAACGATTCACTGAAACAATGGCATTTTCATAGCCTGCCCTACTACAGAAGGGCTGAGATTGGAAGATATCTCTGGCGTCTCTAGCCCAATGCCTTCATCCAAGCAAGGTCAGGTTGTTCATGGCCTTGTCTGGAGGCTGTCCTCAGGTCATCAGCACAACCTTTTCCAACTCTGCCCCTATATTCCAATCCCAAATACTCACTCTTTTCTCACCTTAGGCTCTTGACCCCTAAACTCTAATTTACCCCTTTGATTCTCCAGCTAAGTCTTCTCACCAATCATACTCATCAGTTCCCTTGCAGTCAGGGAATTTTCTGAACTCTTACTCGCTCTCTTACACTGCTCATTTGTCCTAAACACCTCCTAATCCTCCTCTTCACGCCTCTTCTCCCACCAAAATCTCCGTCTACCAACTTTCATCATCCCTTTGCCTCTGCAGTTCAGTCCTTCCATCTTCTAGTTAATCCTACAGTTCTCATTTCTCTTCCAGGTGGGTTCTTGTGAGGGAGGTTGAACCTATTCCCCCATCATCCCTAACTCTATCCACTTTGCAAATACACTGAGCATGTAGAGGAAACGAACAATCACTGAGGGCACAAGAGTGTGACAGTGCAAAGTCCTGTGCAGATCTGTGCCACTGTACACTCCACACAGATACTCTATAGACTTTAGTATTTTTAAACTGTTCTAGCACAGAATGTTAAAAAATACTACTTCCTGTAGATTCAAAGAAACTACCTTTTTTAAGATGCAACAAAAAACCACAATTTCAGCTCACCCCTTAGGGTGAGCCAGTGTCAGGCTGCTGTCACAGATCATGAGAATGCTAGAGCTTTTCAGACGAAGTCTCCAGACTCTAAGCCAGGCAAACAACATTCAGTCAAATACACTCTCTGCAATTGCTGAATCGTGTTAGCTCAAGTCTTCCCTACAAAACGGGAATTTTGTAAATTAAGATGTGAACTATGAAAAAAGAGTCCAAGTTTAATTGCTCAGACTGAAGTTACAGGCACCACAAAATAAACATTTCATGACAGCTGCCAGGCACCACCTATGTTTACAGAGAATCAGGAGTGAAAACATTGCTTATCATATTTTCACTCTCCAGCATGTTCTGCAAAAACTGCCAGACACCTCATAAGCTGTGTATGAAAAAGGACTACCCTCCAAGGCTGACAGAACGTCTGTCCTGTTTTGGAAGTCCTGCGCATTAAGTGCCCATTTGTTTACAGCACAATTTGTAAACACCACCAGCCAGCGTCACCTGTGACATTCTCCCTAAAATACCTGAGCGGTGCAGAGTTCCCAGTAACACTCTTCACCATGCAAAACAGTACAACATAAAACAGCAAAGACCCATTTCCCAAGGGAGACACTGTTGACAGGACAGAGGAGTTACCGGGTTACTGATTGTCTTCTCTGGTGTATCCAAGGTCAGGCTTCTCATTGTCTTCTGTGCTAGATCCAAGGAAGTCATCTTCTCTCCTCCAGTTTAAGTTTGTCAGTTCTGTGTGACCACTGCTGGAGCGTATTTAAAGGACTCACTGGTCAGGCAGCACCAGAGGAGAGATCCCTTAGAAAAAACCCAAAACTTTTAATTAGAAAGAAACAAAGTGACAAAACATGAAGTGAAATCCTCCAAGGTTTAACTTTAAATAGCACAAGAAATGATGCAAACATCTTTCCAGCAAATTTGCTGGGGTTTTGAAATACAAAAATAAGAGGCTTGCTTAAAGAAATAAGGTGCCACTCTAATGAGGGACAGTGCACACTGTCGCCAGCAACTTCCTAAGATTAGGTATGTGGAGACAGAATTCCATGTAAAAATCATCCAGGGGAACACTGACAAGCCAGCGCTCCTCAACAGGGCCCCAGTAGCTTTCCCATTGTAGCTGACCCCTGCCTGCAGACAGGGAAAAGATACACAGGACAAAAGCAGTTTCTCCAAGACAAACAAACGTATATGTTTCCTTTACACTTTCTGTACTAACCCCAGATTTCCCACAGCAGACAAGTCTTAGGGGGTGACCTTGTCTTTTCCACCTTTATCTTACGTAAAGTTAAGAGATCCTAGGCAAAGACACAGCAGGGAAACAAAGAGTGTTTTATATTTCTTCCTCCAACACATACAATGCCTGAACTCCACAATTAATTACAGGAGTTTGTAAAACTTGAAATAAATGCATAACATTAATAAGAAACAAAACAACAGCTTGTGAGGATATCCAGCTACACTGCAACTTCTTTAGCAAGTCTTCCAACACAGTGACCAAACTTCAGGGCCCAACTGAAACTCTTAAGTAACTATTTCTTGCATATTCTGGAGAAACAACTTAAGGTAGCATGTAAACTGCGTGGTGATGACAGACAGACAGTCAAAGGTGAGGGCTCTCACATCATTGCTGTTTGAAAAGGGATATTAGAAAGAAAAATTAAAAAAAACACCACCAAACAAAAAACCCCAAGGTCTGAGACCTGTTCCACAGGACACAGGGGTTAACCTTCTGCAATGATTAAACAATAGAGCGTCTCCATTTTTCAGTATCTGACTTACCCTCTTGGAAATTTGCACCAGAAGAGTATTAATTCACCTACTTAAGACCAGCATATAGAATACAATTTAGAGAACATAAGGTGCCAACACTGTGTAATATTCTGCCTTTTGATCTTCCCATGGGATACTACCATCAATTCACTTTTGCCCGTGCAGGCAAATTTCATTGTTTTCATTTTTAAAAGGAGAAAATCAAGAGCAAAGTAAACAATGATTTTGCCTTTACCATTTTAAGTTCCAATAGCAGACCACACAAAAATGAAACATGCAACCCAACAAGCTGTTATCTGAACTTCCCTGGGTGTGCAACAGCAGTCTAGATCCTGCTGGGAGAGGATCCTGGCACAGAACTAGTTTATCGGTCGTGACAGACCTGGCAGCACTGTGATGGAGTGATGAGCGGGTTGTTTGTTTGTCTATTAGTATTTTATTGACAAGGTCACAGTAATCAGGGAAAGCCGCAATTAAGGCTCTGTTTGCCAAAACCAGGAGACAGGCATGCAACTGGCAGGCTTTCCTGCAGCCTCCTGTCAGAGGAACTGCTGCCGGTGTACATGTGGTACTTATCTGCAACACTGCAAGTTGAGGTTCCCTGAGCGGACTTTCAGAACTGGAAAAGATACATATGCTTTCCTTTTCTCACACGCTGCAAAGAGATGAAAATCTCTTCAGCCGAAAAACAGGAAACCGTAGAGGCCAATAACAGCTATTATGCTGTCCCACTGTGACACGCAGAAAATGTCCTTCATGAGGGTAACTCCGGTCAGACCTTATAACCAAAGTACAATCGAAGTACAAAACACCGGCGTGTCTCCGCCCCCAGCCACGAACCCAACACCCCAGCACCCTGGCAGGACACAGGGCCAGTTTCACCAGGCAACCTCGGCCACCTCAGGCTCTCGGCGACGCGAGGCAGCCCCGGCCCCCCAGAGCCCCACCGGGAGCAGCCCCTCG
>VZRE01000134.1:166379-200158 GCA_013396775.1 Cephalopterus ornatus | reverse complement strand
GGGTTTGAATGTGTCCAGGAAGGGAGACTCCATGACCTCCCCGGGAAGCCTGTTCCCAGTGCTCTGCCCCTCTCAGTGTAAAGAAGTTCTTCCTCATATTGAGGTGAAACTTCTTGTGTTCTCCTCATCCTGGCGCTGGGCATCACTAAAAAGAGCCTGGCACCACCCTCTTGGCACCCAGCTTTGAGATATTTATGTGCGTTAATGAGATCCCCTCTCAGTCTTCTCTTCTGTAGACTAAACAGGCCCAGCTGCCACAGTCTCTCCTCATGAGAGAGATGCTCCAGCCCCCTAATCATCTTTGTGGCCCTCCACTGGACCCTCTCCAACAGCTCCTTGGATTGTGCTCAGGAGCCCAGAACTGGATACAGTACTCTGGATGGGGCCTCACTACGGCCGAGAAGAAGGGAAGGATCACCTCCCTCAACCTACTGACCACACTATTCTCGATGCACCCCAGGCTACCTTTGGCCCTCCTGGCCATGAGGGCACACTGCCAGTTTATGGTCATCTTGTCCTCCACCAATACTCCCAGGTCCTTCTCAGCAGAGCCGCTCTCTAGTAGGACAGCCCCCAATCTGAACTGGTACTTGGGGTTTTTCCTCCCCAGGTGCAGGACCCTACACTTGCCCTTATAGAACCTCATTAGATTTCTCTCCACCCAACTCTCCAGCCTCTCCAGTGACCATGATGAGCATGGTCATCTCCTGTGACCAGATCCAAATGCAGTTTCAAAGCTCAGAGTGGGTCATTTGTTGCCTCAGGACCTTTGTGTTTCTGAAACCTGGAAATCTTACACCCACACCCAATCTTATACCCACCACCCCAAGGCTGTGCTTCCATCCTCCTCTTCCCTCACAGGCCTCACTATGAGTGGTTTTGACAGTTTTGGTCTAGTAAGCAGAAAGGTCAATGAAGTCTCTTGTAGTTTTACAGCTCATGATGTGTAGCAACAAGCTGCTCAGAAAAGCACAACATAAAGTTCCCCCTCTTCACATGCTGGATGGAAGAAAGATGAGCACAAAAGTAAAGGTTGCGATACAAAAGGTCCCCAAAATTAAATCACTTTATCCTATTCAATTACAGGCATTCAGTATTTCTTTGCCTTGTAAACACGTGGCTACAGCAAAGTTAGAATGGTATTTAGCCATTGTTGTCTCAAAGACCATTACCATATCTTAGCTAGATAATATCTAGTCTTCTATTCTACAATTAACAAGCACAAAACCCCTCCATCCCAAACCATACCTACTTTCTCGAATTCTGCTGATAGTTGTAGGATTGCTGCTTTAAAGGGTATATCAGCTTAGTTATATCAGATTTTAAGGATTCATTCACAGAAAGGTGTCATAACATTTCTTTTGAGAAGAACTGAAGAAATGAGCTATTCAGATTAAAAAGTAGCAAAGCACATTGCTTGGGGAAAGAGACCTTAGAACCATGCATGGCTTTGAGAGAGGACTGAGAACCAGTCAGGTGCTAATGAAAAGCTCACTATTGAACTGTTCTACATAATTCCAAAAAAAGAGAATAAATAAAAGGTCGTAGAGCTTGAACTATCACTTAGTTTTTCTTTGAAGCTATTTTTTCCAGGTATTCTAATTTAACGAGTAGAAAGCTTTGGTAAAACTAGACCAACAGAAGTACATGAAATACATTCAATTCTCAGTATTAGAA
Source organism: Cephalopterus ornatus (assembly GCA_013396775.1). NCBI lineage: Eukaryota > Metazoa > Chordata > Aves > Passeriformes > Cotingidae > Cephalopterus > Cephalopterus ornatus. The sequence continues at coordinate 198,481 of VZRE01000134.1, read as the reverse complement.
AGCAACCTCAAAGCAGGCTTGAAAGTTCACGTCAAACAACAGGGACAGAAAAGATGCTGAAAGGCTGGACTGAAAAAATATGATAATGAAAGGAGAAGCAATAAGTGGAAGTGTATCTAGAATCACAGAAAATAAAGTTTTACTACTTTACTACTTCTTGCTCAGGGCTCTTCTATATTTGGGAAAAAACAATCCAAAGGAAATACAGTGATTTGAGCTATGCACCACTTCTTTACTGAAGCAGAACGGCTGTTTGATTAACATGCTGATTTTAGGCTGAGTCATAGGCAGCTTATGAAATTTGCAGGAAAATCCCTATTTCAGCTCCCAAACCTGATGCACCATTGGCAATGAGTCAGTTGGATTACAGTGTCAGCAGCCTTGTGCTACACTGCTGTTCCTTTGTTCATAAACTGCCATTTTCCTGCTGATTTCTTGCAAAAAATAACCAAGTCTTCCCTTGTTTCCACCACCCAAGTCCAAATTTGGGCTGTTGCTTTTAAAGCTACAATTTGACGTGCACACAATTATTGCTGGGACTGCGTATTATCCTGTCAGCATAGTCTGACTTCGCATGTTCCAGCAGAATTTTGCTTGCTGGAGAAATAGAAATGCTCTGTCAAGACAGACGCAGACAATTTCAACTGAAACAAATTTATTCTTGGCTAAAAGGAAGCATTTGAGGGAGGACCCTGTTACCCTTAGGAAATTTTACCTACCTTTCCTGCCCCAAATACAAGAACTGGCAGAAGAATATAATCAGAAAACACTGGCAGTGCAGGAGCTGCTACTGCACATCAGCTGCTGCCATACACACAGCCTTTATGAACTTTCTGCTAATTTTCAGTGATAATAAGTGACTTCCAAAATCTTATATATTCCCTCTTGGATGCCAAGAACTGTTTTGATTCATCTCACTGAAAACTGAAATGTGATCTTTTACAGATTCAGCTTTCCATTCTGTTTTCCCTTTCCACTTTGGAGAAAAGAGAGACTTAGGACTTGAGCAGCAGTATCAGACCACAATCCACTAATTAGGACAGACTGAAGAGGTCTAGCACAATCTTACACAGAGCTGCTGGATTTGAGTTACTGAGTCTAATAGTGACAGTGAATTTAGTTTAGATAAATATAGTGCTTGCTGAGTCTGTTGTCAGCAAACTGAATTTGATACAGTTTGTTATAATCACCTGTATAATTGTACCATGCTTCAGTGTAAGCTTCTAAGAGCAACATAGGCCATGCTAATAACATGCTTACTCAGAAATCTGGGAAAATTAAACTAAGCTGATGCCCAAGCTCTTTTTTTAACTACTCTTCGCATAGCCAGGTGGCTTAACAAATACCACTTTGTTGTATAGAAAAAAGAAGAGTACAACCACAGAATATTTTGAGCCCTCCTGTAATTTCTTGGTAAAGGAACTGCTACATTTGCTCCTTTCTTCCTGCCATAAACACCTCATCTTACATCTGCACTTCTCCAAAGCAGAGGCTGGTGCCTTCCCCGCTGGGCAGCAGGGCTCCATCCAACCTGCACCAGACTCAGCAGCATTGCAAGCTGCCCTGTCCTTTGTGAGTCACTCACCCCAGCAGTGCTCTTGGCTCTGCTAGCTGCCTTAGCTACTTGCTGCCAATCAGCTACCTGCTCCTGCTCTCCAGTCCCTCTCACTTTTCAGCACAGTGTCATAAAGTACATGATTACATGCTATCCTACTTCCTCAAAGGAAACTTCTCAAGCAGACCTCCTGTCCTTGCTGCCGAGCCTGTACCCCTCAGGGCAGCAAGCCATTGTCCAAAGTCAGGGTAACAGCATATGTAGTCACATTTACTTGGCCCAATATTTTATGCACAGTTACAATTATAAAATTTCCACCACTAATGGAATTCCCTAGACTTGACACAAGATGCATGCAGTATCATTACAACTTCCTGTGTTCAGCTGTTGAGGTTAGTACAAGACATCTGTGGTCCCATAGAGATGAAACTGGCTGTACCACATCAAGTCAAAGGGTCAAGAACCCAAACCGTTACAGAGAGTGGCCATCACGAGCTGCCTGGAGGAGCAGAGAGAGAACCAAAGGAAGCACACAGCACACACTCAGCTTCTGACCATCAGCCATTTAGGACTTTCTGATCCAGAGGTTACAATTGCACCATCTTACTGAATAAGCAGACCGTGACTTTGCCCAATTCATTTTTAGGTCAAGGTCACCACTTTTGGGCCTCCACAACACTATCCACAGCAGCATATAATATGTGTTAATGACTCACTGTCTGAATAGTCTGCAAGATAAATACTGTCCTGAACCAGAACTGTATAAATATCACTTACATGGTAATCCACTACTATGACCATTCAATACTAATAACCTCAATGGCTCTCTGCAGGTCCCATAAAGAGTTCTTAACAGGTCAGTAAACAGATCTAAAACATGCATTATGACAATACCCTTGTTTATCCTTGGCCCAAAGCTGACGGATACACACGTTATCTAGCTTTGCAGTGGGGCAACTGGAGTAGGCTACTAGTCTCCATTAAGATACCTGCCTGCTTAAAGTTACTCTCAGCTAATCTTTTTTATATTGTTGTGTGGTAATTTCTGTAATTTCTTCCCCTAGTTAATACAGTACTACCGGCCACAGGGGTAAAGCATCTAGCACAATGTACTGTTCAGCAGAAACTTTATGTGTAAGGACTTCATATGATCTGAAAAGACTGACACTGTTGTGTCTTTCATAGTTTTAGTGGAGCTGTTTGTACATTACAGCATTTTCTGATGGAAATTATTCCCCTAGCTTCTTTGAAAGGCTTTAGATTCCGAGATGACATGAGTCACCACTTCTTGGTACACCAACATTAAAATTTCAGTTGACAGTCCAGCTGGCTAAGCTTTTATTTAGCTATAAGTTAATCAGTGACCTTCTATAACTCTTGCTTGATATATTAATACTTAGCTCCAATGTTCATTCAGATCTTCTAGTTTTCAGTTTAAAGCTTACAAATCACAGGGAATAAAATAAAAAATTGTGGGTTTTTTAATGAGCTTACACATTCAAAAGCTTAAAATGCTACTGCTACTTCATAAACTAATAAGTAACCTATTTTTTTTGTTGCAATGCCTGCTTTTTAAGGCAAAATGTTGAAGAAAATCGTTAAGAGCAAACAAGATATAGAAGAGATATGAGGGCCAAAGGACAAACAAGTTACAGAGAAGTAACTAGTCCTTTTGAAAACCAATTATAAGCCATATCATCCTTAAAATATATTCACCCCTTCTTTTTTAAATCAGTCACACAGCACTCTAGGATTCTTCAGTAGGCAGGATCACTTCTTCATTTGCATTGCAAGAGATACTAGAGCAAACCTGTGCCTGCGTCTGCACTGCAACCCCCTACACATCCCCCCCAGGTGGTTGTGCCATGATCTGCTCATAGTGCTTCAGTCCCTATCTACCTAGGCAGATAAGAGAGAAGAAACATCATGCATTTGTGCAAAAGGGAAAACTGTCTGATGAGGCTGTGACCCAACGCAAGATCTCTAGGACTTGACCTTCACACCTTCATCATCAACATTGTAGTTGCCCTTGGATCTCCCTGGTGGGTCTCTGCAGTTCCAGATGAGCTCACCTGCGCTTAACACTCCTGCATTTTCAAAGAAAAAGTGAGAGAGCTGTAGTATCACTTCTCACCACAAGATGGTAGGTGTTTTCTGATGATTGGAGAAGAGCACGCTTTCGATAGACCTTTGAGTTGGTGAACTCCTCAGCTTCAGAGAAAGCAGAAGCAAAAGTAAATTAGGACAAATAAAAATCTGGTTTTGGTACTGTGAATAAACTGAAGTAGGGGAAGCTTACATATATTGGGTGCAAAGACGAAAATAAATCCTCAGCTTAGATTCAAGGTATTATTATTACTGTAAGGATTTGCATGCCCCTTTCTTATCCTGGCTCTGTTAAGGAACTTTATAGTTGGGTAAATGTCTTTTATCATATGTCTTTTATCAACAACATGAAACTGGTTATTTTTGAAGACAAAAAACCATTCCCACACTAAATATTGGGTAATTTTAAAGCTATCTCATAATGGGAAAAAAAAGCACCCATTAATGTGGATATGTAAAATTGTGTATCTATCTCATGCTGTACACAGATACACAGAAACACGTTTATTATCCAAGTTACTAAAACATTTGGCCTTGTTTCTGGAATTCCTCAATAAAAGTTGAAAGACATAATTAACTAAGATTTTCAGTCAAGGAATCTATTTCTGTATATGCATCAGAAGAAAGAGTAAGTTAACACCATAGACTTTATTTCTCACCAATCATTTATAATAGAACCTACTTCTTTCTCATCTCTTCTACAGTTTTAATCCTCATCTTCACAGCACTGTGAAGGCCAGTAAACAAAGCCTGAAAAAAATTCAACACAGCAATACTTTCATGTTGAAGTTCCAAAAGGATAAAGCCAACCTTGCTGATTCCATCCTAACAAGACTTGCACAGCTCTTTCTCACATTTAAGAATCCCACATGACTCTTATTACCACAGTAACAAATACATATTTACCCAAACGACCCACATTTGAAATCAAGAATCACCATTTTACAAACATAAAATGCAGAGATCAAACAAGCTAGTAAGTCTGTCCAGCTGTTTAACTGCCCCTTTGCCCCTAACAGAAGGTACAGCAAGCCTTTCCCAAAGCTGCAAACTTCTCTTTGTGATCACTTTCTTTTAAGATGGAATCAGTCCCAGTCCTTGACAAAAATAGAGGCAACCAAATACTACAGACTTCACTTTTCCAAATAAGTTCTTCTTAGCGCTGCTTATATTCAGCCTGTCTGACCAGTAGATCCATACCTTCCCTATCTACTTAAAGGCCGACTGACCATAGCCATGCAACCAAGACTAGCTGATCTCAGGGGCTAGACAAAGCACTTTTCTGTCAAAACAGGCAACAAGCCCAAGTCCTCATTTAACGGTGCTCTGCCCCTCTGTCCAAAACTGACCCCAAACTTAAAGTTTACAAAATATATTGAAATTAGTTATGAATAAACGAATTGCTTTGCCTTCATGGACAGAAGAACATGATATGCTGCAAAAAATTACACAAGCAGGCTGTTCTGAAAGTTATTATAAATGCCATGCACTTTCTTTGACCTTGTTTAAACAACTCTGCCGTCTGACAAATAATTTCCAACTATGTCTGGCCACAAGTCAAGAGGGTTACCCTAACTTAAACAACCCTATATCAGAATTTACTTTTTTTTTTTTCCTCTTGTGAGTAAAGCTAACAGCTTCACTTGGAATCGTGGGAGGCAGTTTGAGACAGCGAAAAACATGCAGTCTCTTGCACAAAGCACTGCCCAGCTGCAGCTCTCCATTATTCAGCAGTGGTTTGGGAAGAAGTCTGGTTTACAGTTTCTGTACAACTTATTTCGAAGCAAGCATCTGGGGCCATGGTGACCACCTTATTCTTTACAGGAGGCTTCCAAAGGACAGTCCCAAGTCCATTCTGCATTCCTCCCCTCAGATCAAAAGGAAGTGCATGCAGTGAGTGAGGCAACTGAACCGTTTCCTGGGAATGCCCCACAGTTGACCTCACCCAAAACCAGGTGCTCCTGGAACACCTGTAAGTTTGCCCTGGAAGACTCATTAGGTCTTAGACAAAGCTGCAAGAATGAGAGAATACAGGCAGCTTCATAGAAGCTAAAGTGGGTGGGAGAGGCCACTGATAATCCTGCAGGCACAGAGATGGCAGCTAAAAAACTGGAAAGCTCTGAAGGGAGAGCAGGTCTCATACAGGAATAGGAGAAAGATATAAAAGAATAAAACTGATAGTCTATTAGAGCCTTTTTAGTGTCCATTACCCGACTGGTTATTAATTCAGGAAAAGTTCATCCAGGATAGGTTTCATACCTCTCTATAGTTTGTAACTCCACTGCAAGTGTCTAGATAAACCTCTTTGTTTATCATCTTATCAAAATTAACTAATTTTTCATATGGAATAGATTAAAAAATGCATCTTCCTTTCTTGAACAGCAGTGCTGTTGCAAACGTAAGTGCTTTAAGGAGTCATGAATTTCATATATAAGATGTTTTTTACAGAGCACAACTAGTTGATAGTTCAGTGGTTCCAAGGTGGCTGGCGAGAAAGAAAACAGCTGTGTTCCTAGCTGTAATAAAAACAAAAACAATAAAGTCAAACACTGACAATTTATATTTCTTTAAAAATAGTATACATTATAACAGAAGATATAAGAATAAACTGAACACTCAGACCCAATATCTTGTAAAAATATATAAAACTAAGAAAAAAACAAGTGTGTACATCTCCATTTATGACATACAAAGAGGAAGAAAAGTATTTCAAGTATACTAACAAATAATCCAGCGTGTGGTAAAGTTTAAGGTGAACATTTTCAACCTTCAGAGCTGAATTTACACAGAATCCACCTATGCACTCTCAGAAGCAGCTTTATTTCCATTAGACATGAATCCTTGCAGCTGACATTGAGTTTTCAAGAGCTTTGAGGGGTAAGAACTCATCTCCAGGAGACATCAGTGTTTCTTAAAAATTTTACAAGTTTTAGCCAGGAAACAGGAAAACGGGTAGATTTCAGTTGAACACATTGGATTCAGGAATGCTGCCGCATCATTTTGTATTCGTGTTCTGAGTCTTCGGTGAGGGTTCCAGCTCCTTGCTGGACTGGATCTACCGAAGCACAGCATATTATAATACCACACACATATAGCTGTGGCAAGTTATTGGAGGGAAGAGCCTTTGGCATGCATGCCAGCACTCATCACTCAGAAGGAAAACTTAACACACAGACAATACAATCCTAAATCATGCATGCAGTTGGCCCAGGGTATGGGGATTTTGTTGGACAAGCTGCATTATGAGCTGTTTGCACTTAGGCAGTGGATTCCTCTGCAGGAACTGAAAAGAGCAGAGAGCCCAGCCACAACAATAGTCCTCAAAGCTGAATCTAGAGCATTAACTTAGGTCAGAAGATTATTTGCAAAAGTTAGAGTTGACAGACATCTATCAGGAAACCCCAGTACCTGTAAGAGGAATGCAAAACATTTGAACTGCAGCCCCAACTAGATACAGCAGTACAACTTCCTCCTTAAAATATATATAGAAAACTAAAGAGTTCTAAACAGCAGCAGCTTTTTTGAGGAATCATTAAAAAAAAAGTTATTAAAAATTCCAGTCTTTTCTAAAAAAAGAAAAAATTCAAACTTCAAATTTAGGTCACTCTTTTCACCTTGAAACAAGATTATCAGCTTTCTGAAGTCACTAAAATAAATTTAAGTTATGCCACCACAGAAACTAGTGACTGACACTGAAAATGTTAATCCTTACTTCTAGCTCCTCTGTAGCCGTATCACTCAGTATCTATAGTAAAGTATTATTAAAGGTCCTTTTTCATTCTCATACAGTAAGAAAGTCAGTATACAGCATTAGACTTCCCTCAGCTTTGCTACTAATTCTTATTAGTTCTAACAGAGAAAAGTAAACAGCATATCAACCTGCAACCCATTCTAGTTTTACCCCATGTCTTGACATACTGTTCACCAGTGCTTTGGTATATACACCTATGTACATACTAATATTGTCTGAGATGTCAGAAGAATAGCAGGAAAAAGACCAATTTCTGAAATATTTAAAGTGTAAACAGTGTAATTCAGAGTATCAAAAACCTTTGAAAATCATCAGTCTAAACCACTTAAAAGTGCTTTAATAACCAATCACCTGGACTGTAGGTGAATTCACCTGGTAATTTTCCATTAGAGTGGCTCTAATCAATACACAGTGCTAGTTCCACACAAGTGTGCAACTACCTTGGTGTGGGGCAGAAAGTAGGTCAACGCACAGGGCTGTAAAGAAAAGCACAGCCTGTGAAAAGGGAAGTTATAGTCAATACTAACAATACCCTGTGAGCGAGGCATTAGCCTCTCACACTGGAAAGGGAGAGGCATTTGATACGTGCACTCAGAGTGTACGCTGTCTTCAAAGCTTTGGAAAGTAATTTTAAGTATAGAGCATTTTAATTGTTTTTTTTGACCCCTAGAGATTATGGGTTGGAAAGTCTCTCTGAATTGCATGATTTCTTCATAGGGCAAATATATTCTTGTTTATAAAAGAGACTTAGAGCTTCATTTGCTCAAATGTGATGTTGAAACATTGAATTAATTGTAACATGCAAATCCAAATTGCTGCTTGGAATGCTGATGTGTTCCTGTGCCAAAAACAGTATCACAAAGCTTAAAAAAAAAAAGAAAAATGAAAAAAAAAATACACCTCATCCTCTACTAGGTAAAAGAGACAAAATTGTGGAAGGGTTGCCAATAAGGCCAAGAGACTTGCCTTCTAATTGTGTCTTTCCCAATAGCAACAAAACACAGCTGACATGGTTCACAACTGCTGCAGTAAAACCAGTGGTCTGGCTTTTTCATTCCTCTTCTGCTTAGGAAGCCTACCAACAGCAGCAAAGAAGTTGAAGGAATTTGTAGGCTCAAGAACACAACCTGGATGATTCCATCCCCTTCTGGAAGATTATCTTTGCAACCCTGAGGGTACAGAGCATACATATGTGTATTCAGTAGATAAGGTTTACACAGTATACAAACTGTCAGTACAGGCTTTCTCTCTCTTGCAAGGGAAACTTCCAATGTATTAGTGGCAGCTAGTCCCAGCATTTACCACGTACGGACTAACAACTTTCTTTGACCTAGAAGTCATTCTGGTAAGTTCTGTTCCCTCTCTTGGGCCATTCCTCCTCCACCCATTTCAGCAGCACTTTCACAACATCAATTCTCTTATAAAATTTACAGAGATCAATGAGCTGGTCCACAGTCCGGTCACTATTCCGTAGCAAGAACTCCAAGGTAGGACTTTGGGGCTTTTGTTCAAGGAAACACAATTCATCATAAGTCATCCCCCACTTGCTTGCTAAATTTCTCCAGTTTTTCACTGTTGGGTGGCAGGGATCCAGCTTTAACCTCACTGTGTACAACAAGTCCTCATCATTGAGCATGTCACTGATGGTTGGTGCACGGAATAAGCACAAGGAGCAGGTGACATTTTCCTTGCAGGTTTTCTTGAGATCTGCAGTGAAAACCATTACATGAGGAGAAGTTAGGATCTATTGCTGCAGTTTCACGGGGAACTAAAAGTTAAAAGCATAAATAGTCGAAGAGTATTATGTTCCTGTGAATCACTTGAAGAAGTCAGAACAGTGACAATGCAACGCCTTTCCTTATGAAGAACTCATGAAATTAACTTTCTAAACCCTCTCTCTTTGCTATGCTCAGTGGCTTTAACCAAAAGGACAGTAATTTTGAAAGCACCATATTTATACTTTTATAGAAAAGACATAAGATTCAATGCAGTGTGTGAGCTAGGATATTCCCCTTTTGTGTTCTTGGAACTATGTTGCTTCCTCAAATCTGCCATAACCCCCACCTACATCACCAACAGGATTACGTATGCATTTCATGCATCTTGCATATGTGTGTTGTAGGATAAAGGAAAAGGTTTTGCATTTCTGATCTTCTGCCTTCATGGCAACATGAAATATGTGCCCCATGAGAATCTCTGCTGACAGTTCCAAACACCTAGTACTTTAGCACAATGAAAAAGTGCTAAACAGTCCTTTGATTTGTAAGGGCTCTTACAATAAAAGCTGTCCCTATTCTGCCAAGGAAGCCCATTTGAAATGTGCATTATGGAAAGGAATAAAGTGCATACTCTTCCACATGTGAGAAAAATAAAAATATCAAGTTGCTGGAAGGAGGTGGTGATATGTTCTAAAATCTGCATCAAATACAAAAAATCATCATTTAGAGGTCTCCTACGCACAACATTCAGTATCTCTGCAGCACTGTGAACAATGTGGTGTTGTCAGACCATATTATATATTAATAGCCCATAAAAGCATGTGGAAACCAGTTCTAGTCATACCTCTAGTTAAACACTAATACCGAAACCTTTAACACTACAGTGATGTAGGGCACGGAATCAGCATTTTGGCTGCAGATACAACAGTAACTCTCCCTGCTCCTTTTTGAAAGCAGAGAGAATTTGATCTCTCCAAAGAAAATGGACACATCCTAGAAGCATTTTCTAAAGCTTCTGTACTCCAGCCTCACTGTACAGTTTTAAATAGGGAAGTAACTAGTCCTACTTGGGATGAGATTTTTTCAAAAAGAGGCTGATACTAATCAAAAGATTGATTAAAAACAACAGAAAACAGTGACACACAATTTACAAGTGCTGGATCAGAAGCCCGAACTGTATCTCTGGAAAAGGACAAATCTGGTACTCATACAGACAACAGCATCTGTTAAAGTTGGTTGGTTGTGGTGTTTTGTGGCTTTTTTTTTTTAATTTTTATTAATTTTTTTGCAGTGATTATTGTCAGATTGTGTGAAAAATCCAGAAAGACTATCAAATAGTGAGCTGAATGCAGTGCCTGCATGCACTTTGTATTCTGTTTTTAAGGAAAGAACAGGCACAGGCAATTGTTATTTTTGTAAGACTGCTCATCAGGTTGCTTTTTTAGCAGGCCAAAGACAACTTCTGAAGTTTTCAGCAAGCTATGACATGCAGCAACAACAGCGCTGCAGACACATAACTTCATACAAATGCTCAGATTCCCTGTTAAGGGGAAACATGTTCTTGTGACATGTTGGCTCACAGGTATTCCACAGGCCTCACAGCTGTTCTCTAGAGAAGTATGTATGTTAACTCTTCTGTTCTTCTTGTGCACCCTAAGCTCTTGCTGAAGTGAGACAAAATTTTCTTGCCTCATTCATACCAACATTTACTTATACAAACAAGGCAAAATGAATATAATCCAATCAAAGTTCTGGCTGAGCAAAAAGGGCAGGAGGGCACCTTTCTGAGCTTCATCTTATTTACTCTGGCAGGGATTCCAGAGTAACTTTTATCCTCCAATAAAAGCAGGGAAGAAGGGGTAAAGAAAACACCCCTGTAAAAGGGCACAGTTATAAGTAAACAAAACTAAACCAACCTGCTTCTTGTGCTATACCACCTGCAAGACTATCAAAAGCATCATAAAGAATCCTGCTTCTCTAAGATGCCCTATGTTAGACACTGACAAGCAAATGATTGACTTTCCAAACCAATTGCATGATACTGATGCTACAGGACAGGACAAGCTCCTTTTCTGATAGAAAACTCTCAGTTTCTCACTGTTAGACTGAGAGAACTGTATGTCACACACCCTCCCACAGCAGAGCTCATACAATTATGGGATAAGCCCCCACAGCCTACTGCCAGCTCTTGCTCTCTCCCAACAGCCATTTACAGATCACTTCTAAAAGTGGATGTACTACATGCATTTGGAAAGCCCAAATTACACATTTTGCATGTTCTGCATTATTGATCACCAACCTCTTAGAACAAAGGGGAAACTGTAAACGACACAGGTCATGAAATGAGGTCCACAAATACTGGTTACCCAGGCAGTTCTTGGTTATGACAAATAGCAGTTTTTAATAAAGTACTTTAAAAGAAAATCTAAGAATAAAATATGTAGAGCAAGAAAGTTGACACGTTACCTGAAAGTGATTCATCCGTATGGTTTTGCGTGTCTTTGTCTTCTGGCTACAAAGCAGAAAACAAATATAAATCAAAATGAAACAACGTATTTGAACACCAGAATATCTATTTGGCTAATCTGCAACTGGCAAGAGATTACTTACAAGTAGCCCAGGATTCTTTTAAAGTCAGACAGGGAATATATAAGGTTTTGAGGAATTCCTGACAATCTGCAGTCTTTTCAGACAGGATTTTCATGCTTTGGCTCACAGAACTACCCTGTTGGTTGTATTCACTGAACAATGTCATCTTTATTAATGATATGCTATAGCATTATATCTCTTGAACAATTTGCTCTTAATCCTCAACAGCTGTTCAACAATTTATATGGTTTGACTAAATATTTTTAAAATGTCTTGTAATGAGAAAAAAACAAGGACTTTGACTGTTAAATGCACTAGTGAGGGATTGTTTCATTGATCTTGGAAAAGCGGGGAAGCTTTTTTTACAAACTTCTTTACATGTATAGGAAGCTTTTTTAGACATGCTGATTTGAACATTTCTGCTGGCTCAGATCTAACCCTCCTCCTGTTCGAAGTAAACATTCCCTCAGTGGTTTTTCACTTGCTAATTAAGCATAATGAAATTTCTTAGCAACTGGAAACTGTAACACACATTCTAACATTAAAATTCAACTACCTAGCAACATCTAAAAACTGGAACACAGCCCTTGATCCTAGAACTGCGGGAAACTGCAGCTCCCCTTATTTTAACTATGCGGGTGTGGAGCCAGGTGAAATAGCTTTCCTCTGTTGAGGATTTAAAGATGAAAGCAGAAGGGGATTTTCCCCTTAGATAGCTGCAGTAAAGTATTGTTGATTTTTTTGTATTGTGTCATTCTTCCAAAACTATCACAGCAGGCTTCTTAACATTTTGCAAGTTCTGCATGCAAACACAAGTCATTATATGGGTAAAAATATAGTGTAATAAGATACTCTGTTCCTACCTGCTACACCCTCTTTACTAAGAAATCCATTAAAAATAGAATATAGGCACTACCAGTTGTTTTGGTGAACTTGCATATGTTCACAACCCAATTATGAAGAAGGTGAACTATCTCCAAAATATTTACAGACTTCGTTAAGAAAGGAAAAATTTGCATACTATTTTCAGCATTTCTTTATTCCTTGAGAATGGCAAGATCACACACGCAACATCAAAATGTCTGCTCTCCGCTCAAGAGAGATCTAACACTGCACATGCCAACTGCAGCGGGATAAGCGTTGCCATTATCTTCTACTAGTTTACTTTTCCACTGGCTCCACGACAGCTTTATCTGGACAGTGCTTTTCAAACTTAAAGTTGGCCTTCATGGCAACACATGAGCACTCAAAGTTTAAGAAAAACTAAATATAAAGATCCTGATTATAGTCCTTGTCTCCACTTCCACAAATTCCTTAAAAAAGAAGAATATTATTATTGAGCCCTGAGGAGCAAACTCTCAGAAGGATAACCCACTGGGAGAAAGATGAACTTCCCAGCACAGCTCAGCATCCCCAGAGATCTACTTCAGAAGACACAAACAAGCAAATTATAAAAAAAAAAAAAAAAAGCAGATGCTGTTCACTTAGCTGCTATCCTGACCTTCAGTAACATTTCCTGGACTTTATGAACTCATGAAAGTTCAAACTACATTGTGAAAGCTGGTACCTAAATGCCTTTATGTCATTATACATGTCTTGTGATAAAAAAACAAGAGAGGGCAGTATGGCAAAATGTACAAAGTAAAGCAGAGATACTTACCTGTGCCATACATCTGTTTTCAAAATTCATATTTTTACCGATCAGTCATTATCCACTTCTATCAAGTCAGATGCACTCGGGTTTATTCAAGATCATTTTCTTGTAATGTAATTGCAGTAAAACAATGTAGTATTACTGCCCATGAAACAAAAGCATTCTTAAGCCCACAGTGAAGATCCTCAACCTCTATGGATCTAATCAAAGCCATAAACCTAAGACCAGTCTGAAGGTAAGCAGAAAGTTTTCCAGCTCTGTGGAACCGTTAACACGCTGATACACTGAATTATCTTTATAGTGATTCTAAGCTGTCAATAAATGCTCTCTTCTTGATGATGGGAATGAACCGTTACCTCCATCATCTGTGAAATGCATACCAAACCCATGTTTGTTTCTGATGAAATTCAGCTGGGACTCTGGCATAAGGAACTCCTTTTAACTCTTCGTCTCTCTGGAAAATGCCCATTCGTTTCTCTTCTCCAAGTTTTCTGCTCAACCCAAAGAGAATCAACTTGAAATTCAGCAAATAACATTCACTTGAAATATGATAACCATGGAACATGGGAGTCACTCACCATTGCCCATTCTATGGCAATGTAAGGTGTCACAAAAAATGGAGAGTGTTTCAACTATGGGAAGAGCAGTGTCCCAAAATCAAAGCAAAACACTCAAATGCCTCCCCCTAAGGGCAAAACCTAGGATTCCTTACCTCTTCACTTATTCTCTGCTCTGGTTCTATTTTCAACAGGAGAGAGGGACAGCATGCATGACAAAGCCTTAACTATTTGCTGTCTCTTCGTCAGAGCATCTACACACTAATCAAAACCTATTTAAACTAAAAAGTATATGTTAATGGTAAAATAACCTTTCTTTTGCTTTTCTCCACAAAAGCTCACTTCACTGAACTCTTGGAAAGAGAGCCTATTTCTGGTCTCTTTCACTGAGAAATTCTGTGCTCTCCAGATATAATCTGAAAATATATTTATTGTTAAATACTTAATCAACAGCAATAACTTATTTCACATTCAAGTATCATTTTTCTTACCTGTTGGATTAGGCCAGAATCTGCTGTGAGGGTCTTGATGTTGACAGATGCAATTTCCAATGTAACTTGATCTGTTAGGTATTCCTCATCTAAGACAAAGAGTGTGAAACACTGGTCTTCCACTCAAATACAAATTTAAATAGTAAGACTATCAAACATAAATTATAGGTGTCTAACACACAAAATTTAACTCCATACCATGATCAAGCACTGGGAATTGCTAGATTAAAAGATGAAAATATTAAATCAGCAGAGACTGTAACAACCACGCAGAGCATGACTGTGTGAAAAAATACAATCCTTGCAGAGATTAGCTATTAGAGTAGCAGTTGTCTTCTAAACAAACACCACGCTACTTTTAAAGCAAGAGTCACGTTCTTCTTTCAGAAAGCTGACTACAGGATACTAACTGAACCAATACATTAAAGTAGGCTGAAGATGACTGTCACGAGTCACTGTAGTTTTTATTTTCCTTTTCTCATCACACTTACAGTGATAGTTTTTGAAATATATACCGTATAAATAATTACTTTTTATTCTGCCCCTTTGTGAACTGGGCTCATCCTACTTACTTCTACTGCACAGGAATTTTCTGAAGCACCGAAATAATCCATTTCAAAGTGTGCTTATCAACTTCCCTGGGACTCCACTGAAAAGCACAGTGTTCCTCATTACAGCACAAACTATTAACCTTTCAAGCATCACTTCAGCCCTCAAAATGGGATAGAAGAGATACACAAACCCTTTGTGAACTTTGTGCAAATGGACAAATTTCAATTTGCATGATTAATAAGGTCCTCCTCATCAAGCCATCTGCATCATTCCCCCAGGTCAGATGCTGACCAACCATTAACATAAGCTTAAAAGAGGTTATATTCTACATGTTTTTACACAAATGAATGCTCCATGGTGATGACTACCTTTGTAGTGCATTTCCATTGCTGTTTGCCTACTGGTAAGATCTCATTAAAGAACATCTATTATCTTTACAAATCATCAGATAACAGAAAGAAGACATTTCCTTATCTCACTCAATAAATTTATCTGAATCAAAAAACTCATCCTTACACTTGCAAGAAAAAAACCCCAAATCATTATTTTCTTCTTTTTCTGGATTTATAAGACTGTTGAAACTTAAAACCAAATAGTATTTCACCCTTAGCAGGGTCGTTGTTTAGTAAGGATTGTTGTTATTCTTTATTACTGTAGGTCCAGAAACAATGACAAAAAACCCAAAATGAAACAAAAAGTCTGTCTGAAAATGAAGAGCATGGAGATCAAATTTGTGGAAACAGTGCGTGTGAAATTTGCTCTGTATTTGAGTGCAAGTAGAATTATAATCAAATTATGACAAGCATTAAGACTATCCCTGCAAGATAAAAAGTTCCCACAACTTCCCTGTATTTCATAATCAGTAGAGGATGCCAAGAACTTTAATAAAGTTATGGACCCAAAGGCCCATTAATTAACTGAGCTATAAAAGCAACAGACAGCCTCTCTCACCAATGTACTGTCTAGTCAAACATGACATCTGAAGCAAACATAATTGTGTGTTACACAGAATCAGACCTGCACATCTGTTACACCTTTTATCTCACAGGTTCATATTTCTCAGTCTGTATTTTTATACAAATAGTTCTGAAAAGTCATTCTCAGAAAAAAAGTTGGAATCACGGAAACAAGTGGAACATTAGGAGGTATTTGTGTCACTTTCAACTACAAAGGGTGAATGCCAAGCTATATTTTTATATTAGTACTTACATCTTCTTACACTTAGCAAGAGGAAGCAGAAACTAAAACTAAATATAAACTGATTTCACTTCCTTTCATGCTGACATTTCTACTTACATCCTAACTTTCCTTTTTAAACTAAATGCATTTAAAACATGCCATTTCAGATTTCAAACAACTTCGACGAATTTAAAATTTAGGAATTATCTAATTAATTTTGAGGAGAACTTAATGTCATGGGTGGAATAAAAAACAGGACATGGAAAAGAATGCTACAGTGTAATTGCTTTAGTGCTAATAAACAAAATTTTGAAGGACCAAACCACCTGCCTGCAAATAAGAAGAAAGTAGTTTATGATTTCAGATAGTCCTCATCCTGTGTTATACTTCTCTACTGACGAGCACTTCTGAAAAGATGCTCACTTCCTCTGGCTGGCTTCCTCAGGTCCCCAGAATAACCTCCAACCTTTCTCTAAACACAGTGGTATACTGCTCACACTCAACAACAGTTTCCATTGTGACTAGCCCCTGCCTAGTTTTCTGTGTCTGTCCCCTTGCAGACCTGCTGTGCAACACAGGACAGAGAACACACCAGCTGCAGAGAGCTTCTCAACTGAGCCCCTGCCCATGCATTCCCTGGACAAAGCCCAGTGGTGAAGCCTGGGACGACAAAAAAAAAGAAAAAAACACCCCACATGTCAAGGAAACCATAAAGGGGATATTCAAACTGTGTAATCCATGTATTTTACTTCAGTGCAATACAGAACCTGCACTCCCTCTCTGCATTTTCAGTGAGGAGAGGCAACAACTCGTGAAGAGTTGACCAAATAGTAGGGATCCCAGGTAGATGGTATTAACACCTGCTGAAGGTCAAAGACAGCAAGAAGCATTGAATGGGTATAAGGCTGAGAATGCAATCAGAAGCAAAAGACCTGAAGGGTATTTCTTGGTTATATTTCTGCCAACCTGAAGGCAGGTAACCTCTTCAAAGCCACCTTCTAACATTATGATGCCTCTACCATCTGTTGTCTGAACATTGTTCTTTGATGGCACCACTGTATTTTCCTTCCAGACTGAGAACGCAGGTCTTCTGATGACAGTTTTAGACTGACTTTTAGATCAAAACTAAACTTCAGCAGGAAATTTCGAAAGTTAGATATACACATCAAACTGACCTTAAAAATACAGAAGAGGACACTACATTTAAAACACACATCTAGGAAAAAGTATGAGTATTTCAATCTTTGGATAACACCACTGGTTTTATTGCATGTAACAAAACGTATCTATGACACCTGAACAGACAGAATTCACAATCCTTACCTTTAGGTACTCCTGTGTCTTGGACAGGATATTTTTCAGTCTGTCACAAAAAGGCAAGAAACACAGATACTCGTTATTTTGAGTGTAATTGTGCTGGAGAAAGAGTATATAAAATTGTGTAATTATACTTGCATTACCTAAACTGCTACTAGTATCCCCATCAGATACAGCAACACTCTTCTTACATGGTAACTGAGATGCTACTAGCCATTGTGATTAGGACATGCAAAAGTAATAGAGATTGCTGCTTTGCTACAGTATTTTTAAAGCTATTACTTACTAGTGAAATAGCAGAGATTGGGTAAGAAATTTTCAAGTAGTAAGATAATCTTGAAAAGATAATGCATACCAGGAGGAACAGAGATGATTTAAAATGCTCTTTTAGCCAATAGGAGCTTTTGACAAAATATTATCGTATTGAAAAAAAAAAATTGCCTCTTCTTTTCTAAACTTAAAAAGCCAATTAAGATGCAATAGAAAATTATTATTACTGAGTCTAAGAAGACAGGTACTGATTTCTGGGCATGTTATAACTTACTACTATGCCTGAGATCTACCTCTTTCCCTATGACCCTCACCCTTACGCAAAAGTAAGTGTGGCTTTTAAAGAAGCTCATAACCAAGCAAACATCTTAGTTTAATGGTGGGAATGTGTGTTAAAGAAACATCATGTCTCAGACCTAGCAACTTTCCCTCATCTTTAAAAAAAAAAAATCCCCTTAGCAAAATACAGTATCTAATTTATTCAGTCCACAAAAACAAACACAAAGTCTATAGTTTTTATTAAAACCTGCAAGCACAAATGCACAGGAACATACTGCAGTAATGGATCCCAGTGAAGCCTCAGCATTAAAGTACTGGTGAAATTCCTGTTGCAAAGCTTCAAAATGGGAAGAAAACACCAGGACAAAGCAATAATTTGCTCACTTGCCATTCATAAAATAAACTAATGCATTTCAATCTGTTTACATAACTACATTTGACAATAGTCTTCCTTGGGATACATGGCACTGTAAATTTTCCCCCAGAATAAATAATCCATAGCAACACTAAACAAACCCACCAAACAAACAAAAAAAAAACAAACAAAAAAAACCCCAACCAAAAACAAAATAAACCCCCACATATAAAACACTTCCATACTACTTCTACCCCAGCAGATATACTCCTACCTCAGCATAAGGCTGGAATGTTCCATATCCTAAGACACTTGCCTAAACGATGTTCCTCTGCCAGTAAGCACTAGAGGGCTCTGTTTGGTCCCTCCCTAGGTTCACCCGTGCCTGCTTTGGTACTACCTTTCCACGACTTCAACTCATCTGGCACAGGAAGGAATAACAGCTTAGTACAACTGAAATTATAGGTCCTAGGTTGGTTTTCTTATCCCTCCAAACTATATAGACAGAAGAATGTCAGCACCAATTTTTCTCGGGTTTTGGTGTTTTTTTTTAATTAAAAAGATGGCACTATCACAGCCTCTGGAGGCTATCCCATGGACAGCTCCGCTGACACCATCAAATTCAGCTGATGCACTGATTGGTATTTTTATTTACACTTCAACTGCACAAGGTTAGTAAATTAAAATTTGTTTATGCACTCATACACATAAGCAAAATCCTTATTTAGAGTTAGCATCCTTGAACATTTTTACCTCACTTCCGCATTACATAACCATAGAGAGCTATAATGATTTGAACCGTATTAGACCAGAAACACATACCATTGTTAAGGAAAGAGTGCTTGGATCTGTATCCTCCACCGGCTCTTTTGCTGCATGATCTGCTGGAATAAGAAAGCTTTATCACTATATCATCAAAGTATTTCTGTCTGCCAATTCATACTTTGCTTCTTTGTCTGACCAAGATAAAGCACAGCTATGCAGCCATTACATGCATTATGTCATATCACATTTCCACAAGAAAACGTGACAGACTGGAAAATGTCAGAGCTACTGGCATGTAGATGAGAAACTATATGCAACAACCAAATCCAACTCTAAGCTAATAAAAGATAAACTTATATGAAAATTATTTTTAGCTAAAAAAAACCCACAAAACAATTCAGTAATGAAGAATAAAATTCAGTAAATTTTCTAAAAGCTGAGTTCTGTTCTCCCAGTGAGAGCACTCCATTTTTTCCTCAAAGAAATAATTCAAACAGGAAACATACCCAGTACAACAAAAATAAATACTATTACAAACAGCAGATTGTAGTAACCTAATTAAAAAACATATTTGAGGAAAATATTACTTGTATACAATAGAATAATAAACTTCAACTATATTAACATCAAAAGAATACAAAAAATAAATCTTCCAAGTACTTGCAGGTGAATCATGAAATGTCAACCCGTCTGCATCAATGGCTAAACTGACAAATAATAGGGAGGTACTGACCACAAGTGCACAGAGAATCTGAAACAAATCTCATACAGAACTCAGGATTCACAAAACCACTCCTGTAATGTAACATCATCCCACCATATTTTCGAGAAATGTCTTCTGTTGATAAGTATCAACGTTCTCAAAAATTGAAAAGCATTTTAAATTATGTAGTAAGATCTTCATTCCATTTTTGTCACTCTCACTCAAAGTCCTTATACTTACTACAAGCACACATTAAAAGTTTTCAGCTGCAACCAGTAAGAGGTGATTGGAATCAATATTTGGTGATTACCTTCTGCCAAATATAAAAAAATAATGCATTTAGAACACAGTCCAAGAAATTAACTACAAAATGCACAGTATAAACACTGAGCCCCAAAACAGCACAGAAGTTACACAGACATTATTCTGACCAACTCAAATTTAGCACAATTGTTTATTTTGGGATCCACTTCTACAAATCTACTCAACACAATAAAACAAGCTAAAGTGTAAAACAATGCAAGACAGTCCAATGCACTGAAAATAAAAAAGGTGGCAGCAGTGGGACAGAGATGGTCTCCCTTCTGCTTCTGCGAGGCAGCCTCACCAGCAGCAGTTCCTGGGTGTCCAGTGTGGTGCCCAGCTCTTCTCTGTAACGCCAAGTAGAGCCTTTCTTATCACTAGAGCCCATGGGAAATCCACAGGCATCGTCCAGGCAGGTGGCACATGATCAGAGGGGTCAAATGACAAGGCTGGAGCACAGTCTTTGCACAGAGACACACTGAATGCTTTGAAAAGGCAAGAGACTGAAATTTCAGATGAGCATCGTTCACACTGCACTTTAGGAAGCCATAGGCAGAAGAGGAAAAAAAACTCCTACCAAAACCCCATATTCTTGTCACACATGCCCCTTCTGGTAAACATGAAATCCCTGCTCCAGAAACATGGTATTAACAGAATGATCTGGATAAAGCCTGCCCTGATAGCAAGAGTCAGCACAAACTGAAGAACATAAGCTTCCCAACTCAAATGCAGAGAGGATGAGAGTCACTGGGATATAAGAAAATACAATAAGCTGTCATAAGACATTGCACAAAAGTAGGGCCAAAAATTGAGGTTCCTTGTGGGAACTGTAGTGGAAAGCTGCAGAGGAACTTGAAAGGGAGCTGGGGCAAATAGAAGCCCATGCTGTAAAGGAAAGCTGAAAAACAAGGAGGTACTGGCAACCAAAGGCTCTAGGGAAGAAGGCCAACCCAGGCATCCCTAGTCTCCCTGTTTTTCCATTCAAACCCAATGGCAAAGCATGCAACTAGTGCAAGAGGAGCCTTGAGGTAGATGAAAGCAGACCCCATAGAATGTCCATGAACTTTGCTGGCTATGTAGCTATGGTAAGAGCTTTGTCCCCTATCCTCTGTTACATCTCCAAGATATGACCAAGGTACATTATGGCACTGGTAACTTACTTTCTATCATCCAGAGGGAAGCACTGAAAAAATGGGAGAAGCTCTGAGGATATGGGCATTTGAAACAAGGACTCAACAGACTCCAGGGTGTCTCTACAAGAGGTGATGGGGTACCATGTGGTACCTTTGACTCCTGCTTTCTAGGTTCACGCAGAAACAAACTCTCAAGAATCTATGACTCTACATCTTTCTTGCTTAGTATCCATCCTGAATAATACTTTAAAACCGTGTTTCTTTTCCTATACCTCAATTTCTTCACAACATTCTCCCACAACATTCTGCAGCTCATGTCATATGGCCGGACACAGGTGCACAAAGCAGCAGGGAGGAAAGTTCTCTGTTTATCTCAAATGTAAACCATTCACAGTTCTGCATGCTGAAAGGCCAACAGGAAATGAGGGTATCATCTGACTGACTATTCAGTGCATGCTGTCTGATTTCACAGTTACTTTCACAGACAGCTTCATAACAACATTACCTGGGATCCCTCAAAAAAGTCACTATCACCATACTCCCCACTGACAGCACACAGCCACTGGCCTACATTTACTTCCCCGCACTTCTTCAGGGAACCACAAGTGAGTTGACTCACATGGACATAAATCAGCACATGCAAATGGTCTCGGACAGTCATAAGTCAGGTTCAACGGTTGCTTCCAAGGCTCATTTCTGCCTGCACACTGTTGCACCTGCACACTGCCCAGCAGCTGCTACAGCTCTGCCTGAGCCCATCCAGTATAACCAGACTGCACGAAGAGCAGCCGAGTTGCACCAATGCCCACCGTCGCTCTCTGTTCAAACACTGCTACTACAGTGGGGATGCAGTGCTGTGCGCTTACCAGCACAGTTTGTCAATTCTGTATCTGCTTTTCATCTTTGCATTGGAAGGAAGTCTGAAGGTGAGTTTCATAGACCTTAGCATTTTGACCGTTAAGCAGAGAGTATTCACAAAGCACTATGTAGCACAGATGGAATTCCCCCCGTTACAGTTTTTTCCTTGCAACACAGCCTTGATGCCATCAGCAGTGAGTGAAGCATATAAGGTGGACCATAGTTAGGTAGTTCAACCACGCACATAATGAGACCCCTTTCACACCAAGGCTGGGCACACACATCAATAGTTCAACTTTTCACCCTAAAACTAATGTTGCTAATAAAGATGAACCCTGTAACTCAAATCAATAATGGGTCTTTGACTAGAAGCACCTCAATTTCAGATTTTAGTTAAGATGAGGAAATACGGCAAATTGTATTAGAATAATCAGCTCTCCGAAAAATCTGAGTCCATCAGCACTTGTGCAGTTTTGTTTACTGTTAATTATTCAGAATCTTGTCTCTGAGCAGATAAGTAGCAAAAAACTGTGATGCTGGCACACCTCAGATGAGGTACTCAAAAGCCATTTGCACCACTAGTTGTGGAAGTTAAAGTGTGCGGACTTCCTAACCACCCAAACTCTGGGATTCTAAGAAAATGCCTTTTTAAAAATGTCTTTTTAACGTGCTGTTAACTAGCGCAAACTAACTTACACACTAAACACTGGAGCAGGCTTGACAAGACAAGTTGCGCTAAATCACATCAGCAGAGCACATGATAAATTATTACCACGCTTAATTAGCGTGTGCGGAGGGGGAAGGGAGCAACCAGCAAACCCGTTTCATCCCAGCCGGGGCTACGCTCCTCACCTGGCTCCCCTGAGCCGCGACCCCGGCTCACCCCAGCCCGGGAGCGGTCGCCGCGGGCCGCGCCTCGCACAGCGCCTGTCCCGGACCCGTGGGAACCCCGGGAGCCGCCGCCCGTCGGTGCACCCCCCGCCCGCCCGGCTCCCCGCGGCAGGTCCTCACCTGGGGGCAGCGGGTCCTGCGGAGCGGCCATGGGGCGGCGGCGGCGGCTCCCGGTGCGAGGAACGCGCGGCGCCCGCCGACGTGCCCGGAACCACCGCCCCGCCGCACCGCCCCCTTCCTGCACCGCCCCGCCGCAGGTAGGGCACTCCCGGGAGAGAGACGTGGAGGGAGGGAAAGAAGGGAGGTCCCACCCCTAGACGCCCGCCGAGGTGGAGAGCGAGTCCGCCGGGAGCCCGCGTGTCCCGGCGGGAAACATCGCGCTCCCGCGGATACGTCGAGTTAACTCCTCGGGGCTCCGCTATGTGAAAACGCCGTGTTTCCCTAACACCACACACACAGGGTGCACATACGACTCCTCAAGTAATGCTAGTAAGTCATTTCAACAACAGAAAATCAAGTGCTCTCCCTCCTGCTCTTACGGGTATTAAGGCGCTCAAATCGCTGCCTTCAGGCAGAGAAAGGAGATCTCCATTAGGGTTCAAGGTGCACCTGCAGATGGCTCAACGTGCACGGACAGTTTACCAACGCGAGTATAGCAAAGCAACAATCACAAACTGCGTTGGTTTCTCACACATATTTAAAATTCCTCCTCTTATGCTACAGTCACTTTCAATACCACGACGATGTTAAACTTTTGGATGCAATTGCTTTGGAACTCCACTGTCATCTCTGGAAAATTCTCTCACTTCAAGTTTCAGCGTAAAAGTAATGCAGGTTTCTTAAATGGCCTCTGTGCATGAAATTGCTTTCTAAATGAGAAATATTATGTATTGCTATTTATTGCACCATGTAAGCAAAAGAAGCCAGCATAACTGAATATGCCATCAGAAAAATCACATTTGAGAGGTAGTCACCGGCTCCTTTATTAACAAGGTAACTTTACAGACAGATTCTATTCTGTTACTCTGGGAGAGGTCCAGTTCAGCCAATTGGCTTACACTGGCATAACCAAAAGTCCATAAAGCATTAAAAAATGTTTTTCAATCGTTCTGTTATTGAATTTGAGAACTGTTGTAAAAGAATAAGTAGTTTGGAGGAGAGCTCTTACCTCTGAATCATCCTACCAGTGAAAGTACAGACATGGTATTTAAGAGATTTCAGAGCATTACCCTTATTTCATCTGAGATAAATGGGCCTTCACCATTGGGTTATACACACAAACATGTACATATATATTTATATATCTTAATCTCCAAGGTACAGATAACAAATCACTGAGATTTCTGCAATTCATGGTGTGTAAAAAATGAAGGACTTTTTTAGGCATATCATTGGAGCCTGGCTGTTCAAGGTATCGTTTGACTCGCATTGCTTCCATATTAATATTGAAACTCATTCTCAAAGAACAGGGGCATTTCTTAGTTTAAAAGGGTAACATCGAGTCTAATTAGAAATAAAATTGCTGATTCTGTGGGTTTCTCTAGATTTCCTTAGAGGCACAATGGTTTTGGTGATGGATAACTAGGTTGAGAGCAGAAAAAGTGTATTCTTGCCTACACAGATCTGCATCCGTGCTAGAGTAATAGTTGGAGTCTCTTCTATAACCGTGAGGAATGATAAAGCCACAGTACAGCTAAAAATTTTCTAGATTTTAAACCTAAAAAATTTGTGCCTCAATAAAATGAATGTCATACCTGCCCTGAAGACCTACATGTATGCATTGCCTCTGTGTGCTGTTCAAAAACTACTGGTCTTAACCTCTGAAGTAGACATAGTGATTGCAAAAACTTTGGATACATATATGTACAAGCTATGTAAAAATGTATCCATTAACTTCCTTCAAAATATCCCAAGTGTATTACTTTTACACAGGTGTCTGTAAACTACAGAAGGCTACAGAACATTGGTTTTGGGGGCTAAGTCAGGTTTTACCACCCATATGGCATTTACTCTTCTGATAGCTTACAACCTGAAACCTTCCTACATTAGGATTAAAAAATTATTTCAGTAAGCAGTAACAAAATAATTTTAGTGGAACAACACTTGTGCTGCAGCCAAAATTGGTTAATGTTGCTACAAATCATGTATTGTAAAAAGTGTATTGGCTTTTCAATTTGAAACAGATTTTTTAAAAACAAATTATCATGAAGAACTCTTTAAAATAATGAAATTTAATAATAGAAATGAGTAGTCTAGATAATATTAGTGCCTCAAAACCTAGGTTAGTCATCATAATTTAATAGTTTTTCCCTATTACTGAAGGAGGAGCCTGCCATTACTTATAAATAAAGCACTGTCAACAGTACAGATTATTTTGGCTGTTGCATGCCTGTTCTTGTATCACTCTTTAATAGGTGTTATAGAAATCCTTGTTTGTTACTTAGCTAACTGACCAGTCCAGAAAGCCAGGAATTATTTTGGCAAAACTAAATAGAACTGTATCATAAAAGCTGAGTCCAGAATAAGATAACTTGAGGCAACAGCATTATCTAAAATGCTGGATTAACTTTCTCATCAAATTTCTATACCTAAGTGCAATCTATCTCTTACCTTGCTGTAACCCTGTAAGCTACTAAACTCAGCATAACTACTCATAATGGGAAGAGTTCAGGATTTTGTAAATTGTCACTCAAATACAGAATTAATTATTTCAAATAGTTTTTACAAATCAAGTCTACACAGATCTCTTCTCACTCCTTGCCTGGCCCCATCAAAAAAACCCTAGCCATCTTTGAAGAGGACAGAGGCTTTTCTCAAAGATCTGCAAACTATCTGGTAATATATAGCTGGATAGTTTATTGTTTGAAATAGCAATTAACCCATAGTCTCAAGGGCTTTCTCACTTTCTGATCACAAGACTGCAGACAAAACCATAGGCAATATATTCCTCTCCTGAAAAATATTATTCCTATATCCCCCCACCCCAAAATACCAAACCAACCAAAAACAAAGCCCAAAACAAAACAAACAAAAAAACCCCAACAAAACAATAAAACAACCACAAGCCACCACAAACAAACCAAAACCCCCAAAACTTTTTTCCCAACTGATTTTCTGTGGCTCTTCCCCATGGAAATCAAGAGCTTTTGTTCCATATCACAAATGCCACTATAACTCAGTGGAACAGTAACCTTCCCACCACCCGCGACAGGGGTTGCCAAGAGACACAGTAACCGTGGGCCTGCCAGAACTGCATGGCAACCTTGTTTATTCTTTCTCATCTGTTTGTTTTCTACGTTTCAAATATCTTCATTTAAGGAAGTTCATATTGAGTAAAATACTTCTATGTCAACATAAACTCTTCACCCTTGATGTGTTTCAGTAGATTTATGAAAAACCTCCCTGCATTTTCTCTCCCAGCTTTCAGCTGTCAGCAGCTTCAGAGAGTTGCTAGAACAGTTCTTGAAAATTTTGAGACTATTTTGGAGTAGGAATAATAAAGCAGCAGCTAAAAAGTTAAAGCTGCTTTTTTTGCCAATAATTATACTGGTCTGTTCTCTTGCAGTTCTTTTACAGGAATGTCACGATTTTGACATTTATTTGACAGAAGCAGCATTATATGGAGAAAATATAAGAAATGATGCACACCTAGACCATCTTATGTAAGCCTGTGGATAATTTGTTTGCCTCACAGGACTGCACGATATGGGAATGTTCCCACCACTCCAAGAGCTGTGCTGTGTCCAAGTCAAACAGATGCCACAGAAACAGTAAAACCTTGCTTTCTCTAGATTGACATTTTGAAACTGAGCCTAATACGATCGATTTCAGGCTGCAGCTTATCTCTCTGCAGGGACACTAGCATGGTCTCCCTGCCTGGCTGCTTGTTTCCATCGATGTACAATTTAGTTGAGATCTATACCTCATGGTCAGATTTGTTGACAGATAAGCACATATACAGAAAGTGCAAGTGCACAAATCTTAGGGTTTTTTTTAAACAAGATTATGTATGTTCATCTGCTACCACTATATTCAGAAGTTTGACAGAGCTAGTAGACTTATTTCTTTGTTAGCATTCCTTCTTAAAAAATTATAGGTACAGGAATGACACTGAGACTCCATACATTACTTCTACCCTTCATTCAGACTGTGCTGTTATACACTACACAATGCAGTTTGTTAGCATCCAGCTGTAACACACACACATGAAACATGGAAATGACAATACAGGTTTATAGCTAAGATTTGTAGTTAGTTTTTCACCACCTACAAAGACTTTCTTAAAAAAAATGTACTCCCTCCTCATACTTTGCTCTTCTTTATTTTTTACTGCATTTTACCTTTCTTGCCCTTTTTCCTCATAGTCACTGTGAAAATATTGCTGCATGCAATTCTCTTATTAAAAATTTACCTTTTTTTCCACCATACTGAATTTGACATATTGTTTTGCCATTTACGGGCCACACTCCTGCCATAACCCTAGACATCCATGGGTACTTCTCAAAAGTTATTTGTACCAGTTGCCTCAGACTTGAATATATATTGCGGTTTTAAGGCAGACATCATTAGGTGGGAACAGGACATCAATGAAGCATGACTTGCAGGGGAACACACCAGGCCTAATGACAGCGGGACAGAACAAGGGTGAGACTGTACAAGTTCTTCAGTTTTAGAAGGCCTGACAGACCACAGAACTCAAGTGCCCTGCTATTTGTCTGCTTTCTGTACTTACATCAGGTGGTTTACCGAAAGTTCTTACCCACAGCTGTGCCTTGCTCTATCATTAAATCTAGACTACCACAAGATGTTCCATTGCTCAACAGGCACTGCCCTCCCACCACTGCTGTTTGCCAGACTTAAACAGAAGTTTGTGACATATTGATTCCTCTGGTTTACTCTGCTAAGTTTAGGAAGGACTCACTCAAATGTTAATTTGGAAGAATAAATAAAGGCAAAAGTTTCAAGGGCAAAAAAAATTCAAAATAAAAATCCACGTTTCAGATTACTGAAATCTAGTTCATGAACTTGACAAAGCAGCTGGGATTTACCAAGCTTCTCCTAACATGAAATGTGATGCCATCCTCTTTTGCCTTGTATGGTCACTTAAATTAGTCCATAACAATCTCTAATATCCATTTTTACACAGTTGATGACTGTAGATTATTATTTCTATCTACAACCAGAGTGCATAAACTCAATTCTGGCAAATAAGACCTGGTTAAAAAGCACCAGTGGAGCTGATAGTAGCAGGACTTGATTAGTTTCAAGTCCCACTGTGTCCTCCCTGCAGGCCAGAGGCAAGTTTGGTAATTACAGATTTGCTACATCTGCTACAAGACTGTCTGTCACTCTCTGGTGCACCCAGATCTCTGCCCACTCAAGAGAACAACATTGTGATGAGGAAGAGGTGACTCTGATGTGTATTATTTAATTCTTATTTATGAATACAGAATAAAGTTTTTAGTTCCCGTGTTCAAGGCTTTCTTTGCACATAGAAAGAAAATGTTAGAGCTTGCAAATAGAACTGTCAACATTTTTAACAGCAATGCATATTATGAAATCAGAGGAGATATTTGTTCTTATGCCAACCACATTAAAAAAATTAAATATATAGGACATACTCTTCATGACCCCAGTAAGCTGTAAACTATGATTATCTCTCTCCCCAGTAAAGGCTTGTTCTCAGCCCCTGCTAAAATATCATAACATTGTGGGTTTCTTCTGCAGCTCTTTCCTGAAACTGATTTCACAAAGAAATCCTATATTAGGATTTTTATGTTTGAGGTGTTTTCTTACCCATTTTTATACCACTACCAAAGTAGCATTCATAGATTTAAATCAAAACTAAAACATAAAATAAGATTGAAAATACCCTAGAGTTAAGAAAACTGTGTTCAACTACATTCAGTTCTAGTATAGCAGGTAATACTTATGTGTACAAGAAATAATTTGTTTTTCCTCATAAAATAAGTCATTATACATTTTCACAGCAAATTCCTTATCCTTCTAATATGGCAGGAAAAACTGAACCACTACTGACTTCTGATACAAGCACTTCAGAGGTGAAGAAATAAAGTACCTTCTGTAACTAACATAAAATGTTCTGGACAGACAACTAAGTGAACAGTATGACTTGAAAAATATGATAGTTTACATCTATCTTGTATAATCCTTTATGCAGCCCAAGTGTGTGACAGTGCATGTGCTTGGTTTTGGGGCTTTTTTAAATGCTCATCACAGAAACTTTGTTCCAGAATCAAAGGTACAAAATGCAAACTAATACAATGAATTCACCTTAATCTGCTGAACAGAAACAGTTCCTTTGTGAGAAGTACAAAGCACTCGCGATAAAGTATGGAGTACTGATATTGAGAGCAAACTATGGCAATGTAAACATTAACATTAGCTGTTCTGCCATTTCTTCTCAAATATCTAGCAGATTTATTGGTCCACTGATGCTGAAAGTAGGAATAGGTTCTCATTTAGTCATTTCTAAATGAT
Organism: Cephalopterus ornatus; assembly: GCA_013396775.1. NCBI lineage: Eukaryota > Metazoa > Chordata > Aves > Passeriformes > Cotingidae > Cephalopterus > Cephalopterus ornatus. The sequence goes on along the minus strand of VZRE01000134.1, from coordinate 168,954 downwards.
AGATGTACTGCCTGTACTCCAGAGAGGAAAGAAAGGAGCAATTACATCATTTCTCTGGAACCAGACTATCAAACTACTGCCTGCTTTATTTCACGGTCTCTGTAATTCCTAGACACCATCTCTTCAAGCCATTTTCAGCAAAGCAAAAATCTGTGACATACTGGCACTTAAGGACAAATATAATGCAAAACTAATCTGAGTTAATTTATAAGTAAATAACAATGTTCAGTCTAAAAACTTTTAAGCTCTCTGAAATAGTTACTCCAGCCTTAAAGCTTAAAGCTCATCTCCACATTCCAGTAAAGTAGTATTCTCTAACTGAAAGCGTGTAAGAAGAGCCTGAGTTGGCATCTGAACTGAAAACAAGATCCTAATTCCAGCAACCCTGAACATTAACTCAGTGCAACACTCATGTTTTTCTGCAGGAACATCACTTCTTGCAATTCTGGAAATAATTTACATATAAACTTTGAACTGTCAGGAGCAACAGATTGGTTCTGAGCTGTTTGGGCTTTAAAAAACCCAAAAAACCAAAAAGGTTTTAAAAGGAACTGGAAAGAAGCCACAGTAAGTCTTAGATCAGATCCAATAGCTGTTGGTGAAGCACAGGTAGACAAATTCAATTGATGTCATACTGGAACTTTCAACCTCTCACGTGGCAAACAGTCTCCCCATGGGGTCAGTAAAAAATTGGTATTTCATAAAATAAAATTAGGTGTAGCTAAAGTGATCTAACAGCAAGTAGCCACTGCAAGGGATGGTCTTACCTTATCTTCTTCCTACCAGGCTATGTACCCTGGTCTTTTCCCCTGGATCAGGTTGAGCAATGAAGCAGACATACAGTGAGTCAGCTTAGTTGGCTGCTCTGGCAGAAAATCATCCCAAGCAGGGTAAAAACCCCAAACATTTGTCTAAGGAGCTGAATGGATTCAACATGCAACTTCAGGACTGCTAGCTCAGACACATGGGATAGGGAGAGAGAGAGGGAGAGAGAGAAACAAGAGTGCCTCTTTCCACACAATTCAGTATTTCATTATGTTTGCTCTACCGAAACCACGTCTGAAATCATCTCCTTCCTCTCTGGTAGGCTTCAATTTGCTACACAGGAGCCTGTACCTAAAAAAATAGGGTGGGAGGTACAGGGTACCAAAAAACCCGAAAACAAACAAACAAAGAAACAAAAAACAACAAAAAACCCCAACCTAAAACAAAACAAAAAACAAAACAGTGGAGGGTCTCATGAGCTTCTTCATTAGTTTCCAGCCTTGCTCTCAAAGGGAACAGGTGAGAGAACCAGACAAAGCAAAGCCCTATTCCCTATCTTGCTTCTTGGTCCTAAAAATAAATAATTAGATGTGCCCATCGCCATGTAAATAGCTTCTCATTAACGCAGCCATGCAGAGGGAAATCGGCAGTTTAACGTAGAAGAAAAAAGCCTCTGAGCGCCCAACACAGCCACCTCAAAGGCACTTCCTAGCAGCTGGGAGGTGGGAAGTCTCTGAAAGTATTTTGAGTCTCTGTTGGACACCCAGCTGAAGGCTGGACGTGGGCACCACTAACGCCATAAACCCAGGAGTGGGGTGAGGGAACCGCAACCTTGCTCAGCTCACCCCTAGTGCTGGGATAGCACAGCCCCAAGCCTGCTGGGTTAGACTGGGTGGACTGGGATATACTGGGCCAAACTGGTTTATACAGGTCTGGACTGGCTTGTTCTGGGTTGGACCAGGTTTAGCCTGTAACTAACTGGGTTTAAGAGGATCAACTAGGTTATACTTGATTTGTTCAGCCTGGAGAAGGGGAGACTGAGGGGAGACCTCACCACGGTCTTCAATATCCTCACAAGGGGAAGCCAAGGGACAGGTACTGATTTCTTCACTCCCGTGCCCAGTGACAGGACTCAAAACAAGGCTGAGATGGGGGAGGTTTAGGTTAGATATCAGGAAAAGGTTCTTCAACCAGAGGCTGGTTGGACACTGGAACAGGCTCTCCAGAGAAGCGGTCACAGCACCACGCCTGACAGAGTTCAATTTGGACAATGCTCTCAGACACATGGTGTCACTCTTACGACTCTCCTGTGCAGGGCCAGGAGTTGGACTCCAATGACCCTTCTGCGTCTCTTCCAACTCAGCATATCTTGTGACTTTGTGATACTGGGCCAAAGTGGTTGATACTGGTCTGGACTGGGTTATACTGAAATGGACTCAGTTTATACTGGGTTAGACTAGAATGAACTGGGAAATAGCGGGATGCACTAGGATCCACTGGGACAGACTGGTTTGTACAGCCCACCGCCCAGACCGTGCCTCCCCTCACGCAGCCCTTCCCGGCTCTGCGCGCACGCGCCCAGCCGCCCCCCCTTCGCGCCGCCGCCGCTTGTTTTGGAGGCGCGCGTGGTCCTTTCCGATTGGACGGCGCCGCCGCCGCGCGCCGTGTCCCGCCCCGCCCCGGCCCCGGCCCCGGCCCGGGATCGGAACTACAGCTCCCGGGATGCCGCGCGGCGCGGCCGGGGGAGCGGCGGGTACCGGGGGGAGCGGGCGGCGGTGCTGGTGCTGCGCGAGAGGAGCCCGGGCGGGTC
>VZRE01000134.1:145588-166066 GCA_013396775.1 Cephalopterus ornatus | reverse complement strand
TGGGCAGGAGAGTACAGGCTGGAGGTGAGGTCACTTCGGGGAGCCATGGGGGCAGCTCCGGGCCGTGTCTTGTGCAGCCTCCCCGTGGAGAAGTCGGGTATCTCTTGCTGAAGTCCGCAGCCCACTCCCTCCCTTTCCATCCCCTGCGGCCGGCATCCAGCCTGGGGACGGTTCCTCCGGTCTCCTGGGGGAAGTTGGTTGACCTGGGAAGCACAGATAGCACCAGTCACTGGGATGTTGTGTCGAGGAGCTCTGGGTGGGATCGTGCCATTGGCTTGAGGCAGAAACTTGGGTGTCCTGATGAAGTCCATGAGAAACCATATGTTCGAATGGTGATGCCAGTGCCTGGACTTGGCTTACGCTTAGGTCGTGTCTGTCTGCCCACGTTACAGAGAAGGTTAGAGAAACGCTCCTTCTGTCTGTAAGTTGCCTTCACAGCTTCAGGAGGGCAAGTGTCTGTAGTTGGGAGTTTGCTATTATTTATCAACTGCATGAGTGTGACTGAAATGAAACGCTGGTGTCAAGTGGGAAAGGCTTTTAGCTTAGCTAAAGACATCAGAGTGAGTTTATAGAGGAATACAACGTCGACGTGGAACAAAGTTTATCCTCTGAATTGCCCTTGTTTTGTTATTTCAGGTTTAAAAACCCATTACTGTAGTAGCATGGTTTTCTTGTGATGTTTGGCAGAGAGATTGGTTGTTACTATTTCCTAAAATTGTTAGCATATTTTATTCAGAGTTTGACTTGCCCAGGAAAAACATTAGCTAGCCGTTAGTTGTTGAAGTCATGTTACCTAAGGCTTTTCTCACGTTCTGCGGCTATGGCAAAGTAAAACATTTACAAAACAAAACAAGGTGTCCCAGGTGGTCTTCTAATTGTTGAAGCAATTAAAGGACAACCACCTGTTAACACTAAAAAGATTGTTTGTGTGAATAGACTGCTTCTTAACATATACATTTATTCAGGTTTTTCTTAATGTTGAAGTGCTGAATGCATTTCTCTTTCCAAATAGAGAGAAATTGATGCAGCTTGGACATTGGCTTTTTCTTCTGAAAGGTTGATTTATCTTGGAGAGAATAGGAAGTTTTATATCTCCAGTATAGCTCTGATACTTGTTCAAGAACTAAATTAGGTTTCATAATACCTGGAAATACTTTGAAAAGCATATTGGAAATGCAAAAAAAAAAAAAATAGCAGCTACTCAATGTCAGGTGACTTCTTGAACACAAATTATAGCAGGCTAATGATTTTAGAGTTTATTGTAGGGTTCAAAGTAATTAAAAGATGAAAAGAAATCTTGGTAATTGTCCATTGTAATAAAAGTTGTGATAGCTTACAGTACAGTTGGGTCTATGCTTGTGGACCAAGTTAACTAGTACAGTTCAATTTAAAAAAGGCAAAGTACCAATTGTGTGAATAACAAAGTAGGTCTTGCAATATGTGATTTTAACTGTGTAGTACACTGTTCTTATTTTGATGTCTCCCGTTGGAAAAAGGAATTCACTGGAAGATCCAGGTGTTGACAAAAACAAAACAATTTTCTGCATGTTCTTAGAGTGTTCCATCTTACACAAGTGAGACCACTGAAAACAATACCTGGACTAATAAAGAAACCTTCTGACTGGGGTACTTGAAGGCTGTGTTGCTGTTGTATTACTGTGCTATGAACTGACTCCACTGCTGTGCAGTATTGGTGCTTCGTAAGTGCTGTCAAATTATTTAATAAATTGTGGTTTGGTACAGATATAGCATAGTTTAATTTTAGAGCATGCTTTTCAAGGAAACGTTGATTTTGCTATTTTATGTATACAAGGAGCTAACTGTTCCAGTTCTGAAAAAGTTGTGAGGAAAAAAAAATGGAGAATTTAGTTTGCTTTTGCTTGTTACTCTGAATTAATTTTTCTCTTTATAATTTCTTAGACCAGTTTTAGTTTTTGAGGAGGGTTTCTTTCTTAAACTTCATTGATCTAAGTAACCTGTACCTCATTTTTTGAGACATTCTTTGGATTGAGATCTTAGTTGAATAAAAAGGCTGCAGCTTTTTATTTTTTCCATGGGTATTTGACACTGAGTGTAACTACTATATGTTTATCTGGGACATTTTCCCCCTGAAAAAGCCATTTTCTGTTTTGCATAGATGGTAAAATTATTTTTGTGAGCCGGTCATCAAAATAGTTTCCTACTCTTTATCTTCTGAGTCCAAAGAAAATTTCTTGTATTATCCTATTTATGCCTTTATATATTGTATTGAAATGTTCTGCTGTTTGTTTGTGGTATGGTGTTACATGTAAAGGTCATAGCTTTACAGATTTCTGCCTGTGTGCAATCAATTAAAAATTTGAAATTTTTAATGAAATTACGATAGGTTAAAGTGCATGGGGGTTTTATTTCTGTAAGTATCAATAATAACAAGTTTTGTTACTGACTTTCAAGTTGGCAGTCATGTGGGCTGTGAGCATTCTTGGCTTTGTGAAAAACCTGTAATTGCACATTGGCTCTTTCATAGTTGTTTGCCCAGGTTTGAAGTTAGATAACACTAACAAGGCAAGCATAACAGCATGGAAAGTTTTGGGTAAAGTAACTTTCCTTAAATTAGTTTTACTTTACTGCTGTATCACTCTACAGAATTGTGACAGCCTATTTAGTGCCTCAGGAAAAGTAGGATCTACATAAGGTGAATTTTCCACTTATGTGCTTTATTGTCATACCCTCACCTCTTTATTCTCACAGAGGGTTGGGGGAAATCCATTTTCCAGGCCTCCTTTAGGCTTCATAAAAAAGCAGAAGCCTACAATTCAGTTTCTAGTGGCTCTTTTACATCAAGCTTGGTTATATAAGGGTATCTGTTCTGTAAAGTACTGGAGTGATTTATCGTGCATAAAACAGATTAGATGATTTCATAATCTCATCTATGTGAAATCTGTGGAGGAAAAAAAAAGCCACAAAATATTGTCTCCTTTTACACATAACCTTTTAATAGTGAGAAGTTCTTCTAATCCCATGCAAGATATAAGATGTGTGGGTGTTTCTATATTAAATGCTTTCTAGGCCATCATAGATGTAAATGAATTTCCTGTCTGGCTGAAGAATAGTAGCAGTAAACAGCAGTGTTTGGTTTCATTCCATTAGAAGTGGTCTAAAGCCTTTAAAGTCATGTTTGAAAGGCCTTTCAAACACGTTTGTAGTAGTTTAAGAAGCTGTGCTTAGGCGCGGTTAGTTTAGATTTGTTGAAATTTATCATACAAGTGTTCATAGAATCACACTTCGAGTGTTTCCACCTTTCAGTAAAACACTCTCAGGGTCTCAGCAAAAGTGCTGCTGTAGCCTAGTCTTCGAAGTTCATTGGGCCTGTCCTCTGCAACATGCACAGTTCAGCCTTGCCCTTGTGTGTTGGCAGTAGCACTTCTGCACTTGCGTGTGCTGCTTTTCATAGAGCTGGTCTTAACCTAGTGCAGTACCTTGAACCAGCTTGCTGTCCTGGCACAAGAAGGGGGATGAGACCTGGAAAGTTCAGATTAAGTTTCACAATAGATTTATAGCATTACAATATAGATCCTTGCACCTGTTTTTCCTAGGATTTGTTTGTAGAATTTGACTGTGAAGTTACAAATTTCTTGGGCACAGGAGTACCTATACCCTTTTCCCCATGCCTCTAAAGAAACTCAATGGAGTGTTCTTACACTTTAAAAAGTATAAAAATGACAGTGTGTGACCGTAGGGGTTTTTTTAGGCAATTCAACTCGTGAGCATTTTGTAGGAGAAGACTTGGTATGCAACTCTGCTAATAAACCACTTGTTCATAGGTTGGAAAGTCTTGTTGCTCATTCTACAGAGAGTTCTATATGCTGAAACTGTCAACAAATTTCAGGGCTGCAGTTATTAATCTGGCTAACATTGATTCAGCATTGCATTTGGAGGTGGACTTAAGCTCAAAAAAGTGTTAAGGTGGTGTTTTCTGAGCGTGTAAGGTATTTTATAGAGCATTTTAATGATAAATAAAATATTTGCCATGAAACTACATTTCACTAGTGTTTCTTTCAACTGCCATATTTTTTCTCTTTAGAGGGTTTTTCTGTAGTTAGTAGTCTATTTCTATATTAAAAAAAATTTTGTGTGTTGTTTCAACAGCTCGCAGGAGTCCTAGATGATTGTTTATGTGACATAGAAAGCATTGATGACTTCAATACTTTCAAGATCTTCCCCAAAATACAGAAACTGCAAGAACGTGATTACTTCAGATATTACAAGGTACAATTAAAATGGTATTTTCCTGAATATTTTAAATAAAACGCAGAAAATATAGGAAGGATTATATATCAAATCAACTTGCGTACGTTAAGCTGTCTATAAGAAACCCACGGCTCTTTAATTTGGTTGGAGCAGGTTTTCAGTCCCTGACGGTTATGTTGGTGATAAGTCTTGTTTGCTGTGTTAGTCCTGGAGTCAGTGACAGTAAATCATGACTGCTTTCATTCAACTGATAAGTGGTAATTTTAAAGGTAGTGCCTTTGTACTGCTGCATCTAGAAAAGGATCATATATTAGCAACTTTCTGACAGCATGTGATACTTGTCTTCTAAGAAATGTGTATAATTTGAAATGGAAATATTGCTATGATTTCCTTTTAAATTGCTGTCTTAGTTCTGCTTTTAGTGTTTGCTATCTAGAGAACCGTTATTCTTTTGAAAAGTAGGTAAAACTATTCCATTTTCAAGTAGTATGTAATATCTCTTTTTTATTACTTTAAACATTTTTTTCCCTCTGTATTAGAATCTGATGTGCAAAAGAAGGTTGGAAGCCTGATACTTCGTTTTTCAGATATGCTTAACTTGAAAGATTTTTGTCTGAGCTTAATCAGATGGTTGCCTGTCCCTGGAAAAAGGAGGTTGCACTCCTCTAGGGCAGACCATCCTGCCCCTTCCCTACTTTTAGCTCTTGGTTAGGCCAATGCATCTCTTTAACTTGGTAGATTTTTAGTTTGGATATTTGGATTTGTCATTTGGTAGGGGATTTTGTTGGGGTTTTTTTGTTTGTTTGTTTTTTGTTTGTTTTTTGTTGCTTTTGTTTGGAGGTTTTTTTCTCCCTGGGGTGTAGCAAATGATCTAGCCGGTCTGGAATCACACAAGTATTAATGTCATGCAAGATGGGGTTAAGAATTTGAGAAAGGAGAAAAAAGTACTGGACTCTTCCCTTTGTGTTCTGAGCAAGCTGTAATGTGTTTCTGCACCCTGAATCTCTTGCTACATGATATAGTTCTAAATTTGCTTTTTGGGAAAAACAGGATGTTTATTCAGTACTAATACATGACATAGTAGTGATAATTAGATTGTCCAGAGGCAACAGAAAGATACAAAACAAAGTACCTGAAGAGAAACAACAGGTATACAAGGTTTCATACAACAGTAATTTCATCCTGCAAATTTAGAGCTGATCTTCATTTCAACAGCAGTTCTGCAGTTCATACTCTAATGGTGTGTTACAATCCTGCCTCATCTTTTATACTGATCTTCCTAATAGATTGGCAGTTACAAGGGCCAGTGTGCAGTCCACCCATCACCACACTTCCCTTAGTCCTTCCAGTTGTGACAGGGAAGGGTTTGTGTTTAACAAGCCAACTGAGTAATTAAGTCAGAATGTTCTTCACTCCTTCCTGTCTGAATAAGCAACACTTTTTTTGCTATCCCTGCACAGAATCATGGAAGTGCTATTAATCACATGAATGGATGTGGAAATTGTGGAGGTAGGCAATGACCATCTAGGTCAACTACAGCATAGGGGAAGTATACTTGTTCTGGACTGAAAACACTCCTACCCTGAAGTAGTTGAATTTGTAGTAGGAATTTGGATTGTGAACTTCTGTAACTACAGTCACAATAGTATTCCTATGGTGTTACTAGTTCAACAGCCGTAAAAGATCTCAAATCTTCATGTATAATACTGAATGAAGTAGTTTTTATTTAAAGGCCAGATAAAACTTCCGTTATAAACTTTTGCAGAAATTGTGCTAGGTGGTTTCTAGATAGTAGAATACTTCTCAGTTAAAGAAATAAAGGAATAAAAAATTTTGTCTCCTTAGTTATATGCATTAAAACACACAAACTATGGGAGCCTCATGATAAAGAATCTATCTTTTAATCTGTGAAAACTACTGAGTAATAGTCTAAATTATAATGAAATCCAATACTTCAGACCTTTACATTATAATACTATAAATTATAATGATATCCAATACTTCAGACCTTGAAGAAAGTAGAAGGATGTTCTGTGTAGTCAGTGCATGATTGGTATTGATTAAAGCACAAGTGCTATACAACCTCGGTTTGTGTGTGTGCTGGTTTTTAGTGCTCTTCAGTCATTCTGGGACTAGTATATCTTGATTTGCATGTGTTCTTTCTGAACTAATCTGCAGTTTATACAGCAGTGTTCTTCTATTTATGATGTTCCTCTGTGTAAAAGCAGTGACTGCCTACTTACTTCTATCTTTCTCAGTGTGTAAGCATTTTTTATTGTGAGAGTTTACTTTGAAGGTGGTTGTAATCTAGCTGGTCTTCTTTTTTCTGATAGAAATCAGTGGGAGGGGAGCATTTTATATAATAAGTCTTACTGTAGAATGCAAAACTATTTTGTACTTTATTTAAAAAAAAGATGAGTGAACAAGTACAAAAAATAAGTTTACAATTTTTTTTTCCTAGGGATGATGGATTTGTATTGAATAGAGGAAATGGGGGGAAGCAATCTAAAATCTGATTTTATTGTGTCTGCGCTAGCATGGTTTGAATTGTAACTACAAGATATTTGTCATCACTCCTAAAAAGTTGTACCATCTGCTAAATGTCTTGTTAGGGTTGTTTTGACTGAGGAATCTCTATAACGTTTTAAAATAATTACCTGTTTTCATTGCTTGAAATCCAAAATCATCCAAGCACATATTTGAATTAATAAACTTCAGTGATGAGAGATTTAATTTGTGGTTTAATATACAATATTTTTGTGTTCATTCATGGAAGACCATTATCATTAACAATTGCACTGCAGCAATCTTCAGCTTATGTACTCAGAGAGAGAGTAATTAAAAGAAACTAAGAGACTGACCAAACCTCCACAAATTTAAAGTACTACATATAGCTCTTTTACCTTGTACCCTCTCCTTTAATTTAAAGGATTTCCTGATACTGAGACCTCTTTCTTCTACCATTACCTTATGTAAGTGTTGGTTATAAACTTTTGTTTTCATATTTTTAGGTCAACCTGAAGAGACCATGCCCATTTTGGGCTGATGATGGCCATTGTTCTATCAAAGATTGTCATGTAGAGCCTTGTCCTGAGGTATGGATCAAGTAATATATAATAGGAAAAGATTTATTTGCTAAAAGTTTGCTAATTTCCAGTGACTAGTGCTATAGTAACAATATTTACTGATGAGAAATTTAAGTAAAAATTACAAAATCCTTTCCAAAATTAGAAATACAAGCAAAATATCTTAAGGTTGTAGTCATCTTATGAAAAAAGCAGCTAACTTCAAGAATAAGTCTCTTCTAAGCTCTAGCACTGTTTGGAATATAACATGGTGAGAAGGTAAAGCTAATTATTTTTTTAAACTTGGCTTTGACCTCTAGAGGGATAATACTTAATTTGTAGGTTTTAATCAAGCATAAACATATCTATGAACAGCATAAAAACTGTGATTTATTTTTTGGTTTTAGAGCAAAATACCTGTTGGAATTAAGGCTGGGAGCTCTAATAAAGTAAGTATTCATTTATTTTTGAAGTTCTTTCTCTTTTTTTTTTTTTTTAAATCTTAACAATACAATAGCTGAGTGACTTTTTAGTACGAACCTTCAGTGTTGGCATACTGATGAAATAGTTAAGATGACTGATCAGTTCCTGTATGTGGCTTTACCTTTTTACCTTTATGCATAATAGTGTTTCTGCGTAGCTGGTACTGTCACGTCGTTCTGAGCCTGTCATAGCTTGCGAGCTGGTGCAGACTGAATCAAAGAATGGCCAGGGACAGCAGTACATGGCCACAGAATGCCTGATGCAAAATTGTTTGTTCAATTCTGAGTACAAGGCCAGCTTCTATAAAGCTATAGGCTAAGATGCACAGATGCTGTAGCAGTGCAGTCTTTTTTAAGAATTGTGTATAATCACAGTCTCTAATGGAAAGAACCCAAGCAATTATATGCAGTTTTTCTGCGTCTAATTTTCAGGAGATCATTACTCCAGAGATTATTTGGTCATTAGTTTAAAGACAGTTTAGGCCAAAGTGGTCAGTTCAAGCTCAAGTAGTCAGTCTGTGCTGTTGGCTTTTGCTTGCTTTTCTCCAAGCCGTCCTTCCTAGATCACCAAGGGATCTTAGCAAAGCCAAAAAAGTAAAGAAGGTATATATGTCTAGGAAAAGAGGTCAGAGCAGAAAGACAAAAAACCCTCACCTACCCCCAAATCCCAAACACAGTGCCCAAGAATAGGATTTTAGCAGTTGATGGCATAATGGTGCCCAAATGAGAGATCTTCCTGTTGGGTGCCTCAGCTGTTGTGTAGATTCATGTCCTGATTAACTATCCTACCTCCACCCTCCCCAGTGCTTTTTGCCTCTCTGGGCAGCCTGAGTGTAGTTCACCTTATCGTAAATGACCATTATTGGCATTAGGTTTAGACTTCATGCAAGGAAACATTATCAAAGATAGCTGAGAGGAATAGTTCATCATGAATTGTAACTTCTGTGTCCTGCTGTCTTGAGCAGTGCAGGCAAGTCTGCTTGTGCTTTAGCTCAAGAAGAAGTCTTGTCTCCTGTTTATATATATATTGTTAACTCAGTCTGATGTAAATGCAGCCACTTCATTTAAAGGTTCCTGGTAATGAGAGAAGAAACATCTTTCTCACTGACATGACTTAAGTGTCGGTCATTCACTCTTTCGGCACAAGCAGCAGTAGTTTTTCTGGAAAGTTGACACTGTTTCGGAGCAGAAGATCATGTGTTTTAGCTGGATAATCTGTTGCCAGTTCTCTTTTTTCATTGATTCTTTTCTCTCCCAAGCTTGATTGTAGAGAAACTGACTCCTGGAATACCATAATGCCTCCTAAAAGAGGCATTGTAAAACTTTAAAGACTGTTTTATAAAGGATTCTTCTAGTAGGCATTTGAACTTCATGATGGATTAATCTTGAGAGCCATAAACGAGTTGCTAATTAGTAGCCAAAGATTATACTGTTCTTTAGACACTTCACATGAGCATATCAAATTGGACTTAGGAAGTGAAAAATCAACAGGCTTTGCTTTCACCACAATAAAGAAACTGGGATAGCTTCTTTGGGAAGCTGTCATTTGCTGGTGTGTTTGCTACAGTGGTTTCCTTTGAGCTGCCTTGTAGGTTGTTGCAACCAGCTACAGTACTGAACGTTGGGTGATGCTGCACTTTTGATCTGCAGTGGAAGTCACTAATACGTGCTGCTTTTCTGTCGGAGAAGCAAATATTTCTGCTTATCCGTAAGGTATTGGGTTAAGAAAAAAAAAAATGTTTTTTCTGGGGACATACCTTCAACTCTGTCAATACATGTCCGCTTTCCCTCTTTCATCCTGATAATGTCTGCCTTGGAAAGATGAAAACAACCAAAGGCATCTTTTTAATAGCGAGAGCTATAACCTCGAGTAGATATACTTGGGGTAGAATCCTGTGGAGCGGTTTTCTGTGGCTTCTGTGCAGTTTCCCATTATTGCCTTTCTCTTCTAATGTAGAGAAGCTTGTAAACTTCTGGCTTCGTTTAGGCTTTTGTGGGGGACTTTTTTTTTGTTTGTTTGCTGAGCAATGAAGAGAACGGTTCTTCTGAAAGCTCATCTAGCAGCAAAGACCAAGGTTACACTTGCACAGCTTCTCCATAGGAGTGCAGTTAGCAATAAAGGATCTCTTTTTAATTCTGCATACCAACATTAGCTTTTTGAAATCGTGCTGGAGGGGGACACAGTAATTTCCCCTTCTATAGTCCGGTTTCATTTGAGGGGTGAACACATATTTTGGGGCTACACGTTAAAGAACGATCATGACAGCTTCTGTATAAACCTTTGAAGCAAGGGGCAGGATGCAGTAATTCGAGGTTACAACATTTAACTTAGTAATTTACTTCCTGCCCTTTTCTTTTCTGTTTTTTTTCCAGAAACTGCTCTTAGGAGATCCTGCTTGGCAGGAACAAATTCTTTGTCCTGATCTTGTCAGGGGTCACAGAGCACTGATAGCTATTGCTGTTAAACACTGGAGAATAGGAAAGGCTGGAAACATGTTTTGAGACTTGAATGTTCATTGTATTTGAAACATTAAATTTAGGAGTATAATCTTGGCAGTAACCTTTTTTCACTTCAGGGTAGGGATTGGTTCGCAACTCTAGACATGCAGAATGTTTACTTCAGCATCTCAGTATGTTATTTCATCAGCAGTATCTGTTTCAGTCTAGGTCAGATCCATTCCTTGTTTAGATTTTTCCATTTAACGTCCATATGATGCTAAAGGATGAGGTCCCATGTCTGTCAAAACCAGGAAAATTGAGTGAGAAGTTCCTTCTAGAGTAAATATTTGTTATGGTCAAGGGCACTAACAAGGTTTGAATTATTTGATTTTTTTAAATCTCCTTCACTTCTTTGGTCTTCAGTAGGTTCTGCTGTTACTTCTTGTATTAATTCTGGCAAATGCATTTTTTAAAGCAAGTCATCTTGCTTACTCATATGAACAGTTTTAATTAAATCCTTTCTTTTTTTGAGAAGTATTGGGGTGGTATTTTGCCTCTGGCATCTTGACCACAAGTCTGTCCTCAGAAATGGATTATTCTTTCTTTTAAAAATCATGATTTATTATCCAAAAACACAAAAAAAGAGAAAATTGAGTTTATCTTTTAAGAGAGCACTGTTGGTACCTTTTTATGTTTCAGAACTTTTTGATCTTGAAACTGACAGACTGAAATTCCTTGCTAACATAACCATATTATTGTAGAGTAGTGGAATTTAATATTTAATTTTTTAAGTGTTCTCCTTAGAAGTGTTTCAGAAGTAAGTCTATTCTAGTAGATTACTTTTTAAAAAATACTTTAGAATCAAAGTTCAGCTTAAATACTTAAATTCTGTCTTTAAAATCTTACGCACATCTTTTCCAATCTTACGCACATCTGAAGCAAGCCAATGAATTGGATTAAATGAAACATGAGGGTAAAATAGCTAAAACTGGTAAATACACCTACTGAAATGATAAATGAAATGAGGTATGGTCATACTTGGAATATACAAGGTGTGACGTTGCTTGTCTTTCAAGGTCATTTTATGAGACTGAATAACTATCTGAAACATTCTATTTAGGATGTTTCATAACATAAAAGAATTCAATTTAAAGAAAAGGCAAAACCAAATTTTGACATCTTTAGCTGAACTTTCTGTAGTAGTTAAATACAGAGTGATATCAGCCTGATGAAATTAAGTGAAGAAAAAATTAGAAGTAAGAAATGTTTCAGAATTACTTACTGCTTCTAGAATCCGAGGGTTTTCTCTGATACCAGGCAATTCACTGCTAAACTTAGAAATAATTTTCACAACACCTGTCTTAGAGTATTTTAAGTAATTAATTTAAATATTAAATATGACCTTTCTTACAGTATTCAAAAGCGGCAAACAATTCCAAAGAACTGGAAGACTGTGAGCAAGCTAACAAACTGGGAGCAGTTAACAGTACCTTAAGGTATGCTGTGATTTACACCAACGGTACAGAAATAATAAGGAACATTTTATTTTGTCTGTCTGGTTTGGGCAGTGTGCTGGTTTTTGTTCTTTGTTCTCTCTATAACCCATTAGAAAGTAAATGTGAAACGATGCAAGAACATCTAAAGGTAAAGGTGTTAAGTAGACTTTTTTTTTTTAAAGTACACTTTGATATTATTTAAAAGAGCATCAAGAGTCAGAGGAAACTTGCAAATAACCCCACCTTTTTTCTACTCTTTGTTCTTGACTACTGTGCTGGATTAAGAGATTTTGTCCTGCTCTGTCCCACTGTTACACTAATTTGCCTGTTTGTGGTCATTCAGTGAACCACATCAGGGAGCTTGTGAGTTACTTTTGTTGTTGGCGAAGTTATTTTTAGCTTGGATCAATTCCCTGATCTTGCTTATTGCATGGCACTGTCAAGGTTGGGTGGGAGGAATTCTGCAGGATGGTGTTGCCCCTGGGTACAAAAGTGTGAGGAACAGCACTTAGAAAACCTAGCATTCTACTAGATTACCCACCTTTGAAAAATAAAAATAGAAAAATTAATTCTTCACTGTTGATGGAGAGATGTGGTGTCTTTGGCCACAAATTCTAGCAGTTCTACCTGATAGAGATGTTGAAACTTTCTTGTTCCATGAAAAACCAACTGCCTCTGCTTGGTGTGTGGTGTTTTAAACCAAACTGGGAAGAGCCTTTATCCAAGGTTTTTTAGGGGAAATAAGAAACTATTAACTTTGTTCCACTACTGCAGGGCAAAAGAACATGAGATTGAATATACAAATGGAGACCTAAAGAAAATGCCTTTGTGAGAGTAGGATAGATGATTAAAGTTGGGAGAGGGCAGATAATGGATCCTGTAAGTGCAGGAAAAGTTTGTGCTTTGTAGGCAAGCCTCCATGTTCTCTGCCTAGGAGTGCATTGTCCTCATGGTTTTGGATTACTTTCCTTTATCAGTTGTATTTCTTGTAATAGTCCAATCTTGCCTGCTAGTAATTAGCAGAGAATTTCCTCACTTAATGCCAAGTATAAAGTCTCCTACTGTGATTTGGCAGATGGTTAGAAATGTATCTTCTTGTAGAAGTGCCTCTGTTTGTAAAATTGAGCTAGTACTGATTCAATCAAGTGGAATAGTTTGTTTTCATTATTTCAAGCTGTTTCACTTCAGCCTGGAGCAGAGTTTTCAACCTTAACTTTGCTTACGTTTTGCTGTCAGTAGTGTGGCATCAGTAGTTCTGTACTGCACGTAGGCATAGAAGTAAGCTTTTGGCACTATTTGTGTTTCATAATATGGGAACTTCAACACTTGTCTCTCTAGTACAGTACACTTCTGAAAATGCTGGAGTGAGTGGAATACCATTATTATTTACCTGGCTTAAGACAAATCATATTCATAGAGTAATTTAGCTTGGAAGGGCGGTTTAAACATCCAGTGAAGCTAACTACTGTAGGTTTCATTGAAAGTACAGGTTTTGAAAATAGGATTTCTGCTAAATTAGTACTTGGAAAAGTGTTAAAAATGAATGCTATGAATGTCTTTTACCAAGCTCTAACTGAAGGAAGAGGACCCACTGCACAGTTCTTTCAAATTATGATGGTGAAATCTTTGTGTCAACAATAAGATGACTTTTGAAAGTATTGCAGTTGATGCCTGCAAGAAACTCCATATATTCTGAAGTTTCAGATACAGTAACTCAGAATTCAGCTCTGAGGTAACTGCTGTATGTGGATTGTATTTCTTTCAGTAGCTCTTATTGATGTTGTTAATTTTAAAGTTTAAAATTAAATGTATTTTTCTCCCCTCAGTAACCAAAGTAAGGAGGCTTTCATTGACTGGGCAAGATACGATGATTCACAGGATCATTTTTGTGAACTTGATGGTAAAATGTTTAAGCTTTTTCAGTGTTTATTTTATTTACTGTCTCTTAAAAAAAAACCACAAAAGATCATATTTTCTCTGCAAAAAAATAATTCTTAAAAGGTTTTAATTTTGTCCTAAGTGGAAATGTGACAGTTCATATCATAAATGCAAACTGCAAATTTTTGCAATTTTACAAGAAGAATTTTGTAGCCTACGCAGTGCACATTCAGTGTTACCTCCTGTTAGTACAGTGAACAGGAAATTTTTATGGAAGTAAATAAGGAGGTAAATGGGCAGGGGGTGGGGTGGTCAGCGTATACATTTTTTAAAAAGCTTCTTTCAAAAAATTGCATCTAGCACAAATATAGGACAAATTACTTGCAGCTGATTCAGTTTCTTACGATTGCATTATTTTTGTTGCTATTCTACTGTCTATGCTTGGACTGAGTTTTTTCTTCTTCCAGCCTTGCTGTTTCCAAATGATCTCTACACCCTTATTTGTAAGGACTTTCTTATTGTTAAAACATTAGGATACTAGATTATGTCTTCTCTCCGCTCCGCGTATGTGAGTCTTTTTATTTGCTTGTAATGTTCAAAGCTCAAAGGAATATTTGTAAGATAAGCTTGAGAACTGCCAAGTTCAGAAATGACTACTTAAGTCCTCTTCATTAAAAAAATTCTACATTAGAAAGCTTTCTATGCTAGGAATATTTAGGGCATAATGCCAGATGTTTTCATTTACCTTTCTGCTTATACTTGGTGCCACCTGAGAAAGTAGCAGATACAGTGGACTTTCCAATTGCAGTTCTCTTTCAGCTGTGTGTGATCTGTAAACCTTTTCTATATAGGCTGTTTCTGTAGTAGCTGGTGAGCATTATTGCTGATCTGACCTGTTACATGCAATAAGCTGCTATTGTCTCTACTATCTTCAAGTTGTCTGAGTACATTTTTTAAGAGTACTCAGCTGGGAAAGGTATAGTTCAGGAGCATTTTTTTACAAGTAATTCTAACTTAAGTAGTTCCTGATTTTAACTCCATCTCTCATGCTCTGCTGAAGGAGGATGTGCTTTCTCCAGCTTTGTTCTTTTTTTTTTTTTTTTGCACTGGCTCTGGTGTGCATCTTTCTATGTGGTAAGTTGGTTCAGCTTACTTAAACAGTGGGAAAGTTGACATCTCCCTGCCATCTCCCACATTGTTGTGATGAACTAGCTTATCGTGTGAGTTTGTGAGCTGAAGCAGGGAGAGAGAATAACCACTGGGAGTGATGGGGAGGAAGTAGAAACCTTTGTTCTTTTCTTCTCCTCTCTTCCAGGTGGTGAAAGAGCTCTTAATTAACTCCACTGTAGCACAGAACCACATAATCAGTTTTACTTTTTACTATCTTTTTTGGGGAGTTTAATGATAAACTTGATAAGGGAATTGATCTAACTGAAAAATACTTAGTAATCCAGGTCAGCTTTCCATCTTTCTGTTGCATGGCTCCACAGTGCACGTATACTCAGTTTTATGTGGATATCAAGAAGAAAAAGTGGAGACCTGAAGTGACCAGGAAGCGTAGGAACTGCTTAGGTTAGCCACACTGTCAAATAAATAAATAAAGCTGTAATTTGACTTTCTTTCACCTGGCACTCATTGTGTTGTTGTGTGTCTCTTCTCTTTGTTTTTGCTGCTGCTGCCGAAGTGATGCTTAAGTGCTCGTGCAGAATCATCTCTTTTTGTTTAGAGCAGTTTTGTTCTTTGTTTCTGTGGCTTTTTTTTTTTAATATCTGAGAAAATACTATGTGGCACTTCTTGGCCTATTCCTGTGAATAAGTCTCTGGACTATTGGCTTGTATTGTATATGGGGTCTGTTTAAGCATGAATTGCTCTTGACGTAGAATTTCAAAGGGGGAGAATTCTTCCTGCTTTTTATTGGTTATAACTCAAAACTTAAGTTTCTATTTCTACTGAGTTTTTAAGCAGTTTGACAATTTTCTTGGGATAAATTGCGTGAATTTGTAGTGATCTTCAGAGATGAGGGTATAATTTGTTGAAATGCTGCTTAAATAATGTGCTTCTTGCTGTAACCAACAGACTGTTCTGAAATATGCTGAAAATTTGTTAGTTAAGCGATGTGATTCAGACTTTTCTGCCAGCATACAAAGGTATTTGAAGAAATAATGGATTGAGCTAATAAATATATAATATGTACCCAACTACAAGACATACTACTTTGCCCCTGTCTTTATTAAGAATCCCATTTGCAGTGTACCCATTTCAAAAGAACAACCTTCTCAACCAAATACTGCCAGACAAATAAACCCTGAATTTGAAGCCCATTTAAAACAAAACACTGTTTATATCTTAGCATAGGGTGAGAGAACACATTACATGTCAAGTGTTTATGGTGGACTTAGAGAAGCCACATAGATGATGATCAGACACTGTAGAAAATAGGGACACACAGGAGACTTTGAAATAAATTAGATACTTTTGAGCTTTGCATTTAGCCTGTATATTGCTGTATCTTTATGTACAAGGCATTTATAATCCAACTGGAAGATTGAATAGTATTATATGAGATCTCTTATTTATATTTAGTTCTGTGTGACTGTTTAAATGAATTCTTTTTTAATTGATCAGTTAGCATACGTAACAAAAGTTTTCCTGTTTAGATGAGAGATCTCCAGATGCACAGTATGTGGATTTGCTGCTGAACCCAGAGCGTTACACTGGATACAAGGGGCCTTCTGCTTGGAGAGTATGGAACAGCATCTATGAAGAAAACTGCTTTAAGTAATTGGGGGAAGAGGAAGCCTGTTTCTTATAATTGCACCTCAGTTTAGCTTAAAACTGATCTTTGTGTTTTCTAACTTATTTTCTAGGCCTCGATCTGTCTATCGTCCTTTAAATCCACTGGCACCTAGTAGGGGTGGGTCTTGCCTGTTTTATTTTCTAATGCATTTCTTTTAACATAGTGACTATTGCAATGATGAAAATAGCAATCTTCAGTCTGTAGGTGTCAATATTTAGACTAAGGCTTGTGGTACTTGATTACATACATGCCTAATCTTATGCATATGAATGGATTTATTAGTGTCAGGGGAGCTGATGTGGAAACTGTAAGTCTCAGAGCTGTTTAGTGTCACACTGATTTTCCAATTTGGATGTGCTCTTGTATTCTTACCTTGTTTCTTTTTTCCTAAAGCATTTAATTTAATCACTTTAGCACATACTTTAGTGTAATGGAGCTGTAAATTTTTCATCCATAATATATAGTATGTTACAAGTGTACAAATAATTGCATTATTTGAAGAAGAAGTAGACACTTAGAAAGGCTTAATTATCTGCAAGAATGTTTAAGAAAAATATGCTAATGACTTGGAGTTTAGGTTTTCAAATTTAAATTGAAAGCTATAACCTGGTGTTCCAAATGAATCAGCTTTCCCCTGTTAGCCAATAGACTGAGGTAAAAAAAATGCACAATCCATTAGAAAATCAAGATTCCTCAGTATTTATAACTACTGAAAGCTGATGTATTGCTGGTATACACAAATAAAAAGAATTGTAAGAACAGTTTAACACAGAGATTAGAATTTCAAAAAGAAACACTGGTCAGATTGTTGAACAATGCAGACTGAAGAAAATTACTTCCTAACCATCTTTCTGAACCTAAAACATAGCTTTCAAGAATATGTAAATCAGCTGCTACTAAGATTTCAATTTCTTAGTGACTTTCAATATTATAATGTGTTAAGTCTCGCGTGGTCTTGAGGAGGAAGAATGGAAGTACAGAAAGTAGCCTGTTTTTTGTAGATTAAATAAGATTTCTTGTGCTTTTTCAGTGTTTGTAGTAAAGTCTTTGCTGTGGAAATTATCTTTTTAATACTTATGAATTTATTCCCCCCCCCCCCCCCAGGAGGAGATGATGGTAAGTCTCATCTTATTTTCCTTGACCTGCAGAAATGAAGTAAGCATTAGAGAGTTTTGGACTTGTGATTTGTTCACTTTATGGTTATTGAATTAGAGAGCAGGAAAGTTATGTTTTCATGCAGATTATTGATCAGAAACTATTTTTATTCGGATCATTCTTTCATTTGGAGTAGTGGGAAGGAGTGGATAAGAGCAAAACACCGTTCTCATGTTGATTCTTATCCTTGTAACAGAACACATGTTTGTGATAATGTTATTAGCTTCTCCAGAACCCCATTGATACTGATGTCACATCCCTTAAAAGAAAAAGGACAGTTTTTTGTGTACTTTCTTGAATGTCCGTGATTGTGGGAAGATGGGAAGAGAGTGGGAGGAAAGCATTTGGTCTGTCTACAGTGACAGACTAAGATTTTTCAGTCAGCTGAAAGCTCTTGGGCAAAAAGATCTAAGTCTAAAGGAAGCCTTCAGACAGTATCAGTCAAGGTAAAGGCTGTCACATATAATTACGCTCTGCTGTCACATCTTTGACCACTAGTGCATATCATCAGACTTGTGCTTCCATACACTGCTGAATGCCCTCACCAGTAGCTTAGTCATGCTCATTCTTGTATTTCTCCTGACCCCAACAGATGTAAACTACTCTCAAAGTTCAGCCACTTCAGTGCCTCTTCTCATTTTAATAGCTAAATTATTTAGCTTTACATCCAGCTGGCAGCTAATGTTAGTATGCATAGTAATCTAAAGATACTGTAATGTTGAAAATGAATACTCTTCATTTAACTATGTGCTTTGTATTTACAGGAGAATCTTTCTACACATGGCTAGAAGGTAAAGGCTCTTGGATGGGTTAATATAACATTAAATTCACTAGAAGAAACTTAGCATTTTTATAGTTTAGGCTTTTTAGTAAATTATGACTTTAGTAACTTCTGTCATTCAAGAAATATTTCTTTACTTGAGGGTCTTTGGTAATCTTCCAATTCACTTAAATGGTATACTCCTTGAACCTTTAAGTGTTTTATCTTTTTTAAAGGGGGAGTTCACTTCCAGTTACTTTGAATTTTCTGGTTATTTTAGACATTTAAGTGGGGATGTTATTAGTAGTAATGTGGGTAAGCATTATTATTTGGAAACAGCTTTAAAGAACATTAAAGATTTTGATGGTTCTTTTCCCACTGTAGAATCTAACATAAATATACTGTGTGTATCTAACAGAATTGTAATGTGTGTTCAGAAGACAAAGCAATTTTCTCTTTATTCATGTTTAAATGGAAATTATTATGGCAGTAGTAGCAATCAAAATCTCATTTTGGAGGTGTGCAGAAAATTAAGTGAGTTAAATGTACTTAATTTTAAAATTAGTTTGTTCTACTTTTCATAAGCCTTTACTTGTCTAGTTGGAAATCTCTTAGCTGGTGCTATTGTAGGAAAGCATATACATTTACATACCTTTAAAAATGTGATGTCTGTAAATGAGGACATATCTCAGCCTTGCAGATAGGCTTCCCTTTGTGGAGATTGGAGTGGCAGGGAAGTCACCCAAACATATCTTTGAGAAAAGAACAAACTTAATTTTCAAGTGTAGTCTTTATCTTCAGTTCTAAGTGGAGTTATAAGTCGTTTCTGCATATAAATTATATTCTGACAACTCAATGCCACTGTATTTCTGTGTACATTCTTGAAGTCTGTATTCATCAAAGTCATATTTTCAAAGGTTTTGTTTTGTGCATTTAAATCTTCAGTGAATTTACAGTAGAGCTGTGAAGAAGTACTTTTGCTATTTTCTAATGCTGTAAGGTTTTCTGGCGCTTTTGATGTTTTTATGTAATGCCACTCTCTAACTCAGTGGTAGCTTTAGTTGTAATTAAGATGGGTCACGGTATATTTCTGATTTCCATACTGTTAAAATTCATTATTTCAAATTTACTGCTTAAACAATATAAGCATCTTATTTTTGCATGGCAATTTATCTGTATCACAATTGACCAGATACTTATTTGACTGTTTAAGAACACTAAAATACCAAGCAAGAAGTGTCAAACTTCATTCTTAGTATTGCTTTATATAAGAAAAAGGAGGTAAAGTTTTCCTGTGATCGGATATAGGGGCTTATTAACAATGCTGTAATTGTAACTCTTGGAAGTTAACAATGCAGACCTCCATCACTAAAATGGCAAGGTATATTAATTTTAATAAGTTATTTCCAGTATTTAGTTTGGAATCTGTTTGTCTTTTTTCCTGAACAGGTCTTTGCCTTGAGAAAAGAGTGTTTTATAAACTTATTTCTGGACTTCATGCTAGCATCAACTTGCATCTGTGTGCAAATTACCTTCTTGAAGGTAAGTCTAGGTAAAATTACTGAATTTACGATAGAATTCTGCAGTATCTGTAATATGTATTTTTTTTTTTCTGAAAGTTTTTGGTGTATACTTAGTTGCTTTCTTTTTCTAAATACATACGTTTTAATCCCCCTGCCCATTTTTTTTGGTTTTTTTTTTTTTTTTTTTTCCTCTATGTAGAAACCTGGGGGAAGCCTCGCTGGGGACCAAATGTGAAAGAGTTCACTCGCCGCTTTGACCCTGTCGAAACGAAAGGAGAAGGACCAAGGAGGCTCAAAAACTTGTATTTCTTGTATTTGATAGAGCTGCGTGCTTTGTCAAAGGTCGCCCCGTACTTTGAGCGCTCAGTTGTTGACCTTTACACCGGAAATGGCCATGAAGATGCTGAATCTAAAGCTCTCTTACTCGATATCTTCAGGGATACAAAGTAAGGCATAGATTTTTTTTTTTTTAATAGTTTGAAGTTCTCAGTTATATTTGGAAGTGAACATAGGCAACCTCTTAGTAGGACAGGACAAGAATCAGAGTGGAATGAAGAAAAAAAATTAAGTAATGGGAGAGATCAAGATGCGTTTGTACGTTTGACAGGAGAAATTAATATTTTTGATGTTTAAATATACCGGTCTTTAAGAAC